>CM072801.1:3472500-3647500 GCA_037013495.1 Hippophae tibetana
CATAAAATATCTTTATTTAAATTAACTATACATTAATTGTTCAAATTCAAAATAAATTAGTATAGTTTATAAATACTAATTATCGTTAAAAATTTCCAAAATATATATATCAGTAACTTAAATAAAGATATTTGATATATTTTAGTTAAAAATATGGATAAAAAAGAATACCAAACATACTAACTATAGTTTAAAGGTATCAATGTATAGTTTTTTTCTTATGATAAAATAATAATTAGGCTATGTTTGACAATTCTTATTACAATTAAATAATTGATTTTGTGTTTTTTACTTCTTTTGTAAAACAATAACCAACATGTATGATAAATCTTATTTGTTAGCCTTCTTTTTTATTTTTTTCCTTAATTAAAAACCAAAAGATTAAAAAAAAAATTGGTTATTATTGACAAATTTTACGTTTTTAATGAGTTTCTTTTACTCTTTATAAGTATAAGAGTCATAAAGCTTGATTTAATCTATAAAAAAAAAATTGTCCGGTGAGAATTATTAAAAAAAAATGAAAATGAGATTAGAAAATATTCTTTTTAAAACTGCATATTTTGATAGTGAATCTATAAAAAGGTGAAAACTAAAATTAGAGTTCGCTGTCAAACACAGTACTCCTAGTGAATTGACAATGTGATTTCTGTTTTGTAGATGACAGCTTCTCACTTACCTTACACTCGTAATGGTCTAAAGTTCTTCACTAAAAAAGGAGGACTAACCTCAACAGATGTGGAGGAGATATGTGATAAAGCTGCCCATAAATATGCCAATAGGCTAGCAAGAGTTTCAACAATGTTGAATGTTACTATAACAAGAGTTGATTTCATGAGTACTTATGCAAAGCATCTCAGGGACATCATCAAAGAAAGAGTTAATCATCCTTCCCACTATGACACACCACTCAAAGGATTTCAGGTTTTTCAATCTCCAATTTTCTTGGTTTATTATTACCTAACATCAAGTCAATCTTTATATTGTGGGCGGCATAGCTGTTTTTTTTTTTTTTTTTTTGGTTGGACAAAATGTGTTGTTGGTTAGCAATAGATGAATGCGAATACGATTCGAGTTTTTTTAATAATGATGTGATAATGGAAGATAACGAAAAAAAATTAAATTCGAAACTTGTATCTTGAATTACATTGAGTTTAATTAGTCCTCTCAACAACTTAATTTCCACAAAAATAAAAACAACCCTTGATGTTATTAATCGTTTATTCAAAATTCAGGTTTTGAAACTCATAGAAAATGGAGAAGAAAAGGATGAATAACGAGAAGAAGTAGAAAAGGAAATGAGAGACAGATAATTTATAGGAAAAAAATGGGAGAAAATAAGAAAATAAGAAGAAATGAAGAGTGGGTGGCATGACTGTAGAAATAGAATAGAGAAGGTTTTGGAGATATGTGTCATGTAATATTCCAACAATAACTACATCAGGACATATCAATTCTAAAAATAACCCATTAAAACATGTTATGTGAGCAGGACATGGAAAAAAAATAATGTTTTTGATATTTTTTACTTATATAGAAATTTATTATAATTAGTAAATTCCTTATACTTATCTCATAAGTTTATGTAATTAATAATTATAACTTTTTAAAATATATGGTAACTTGAAAAGCTTCGAAACAATAATACAACTCACATACTTTAGGATTGAACCCTTAACCTTGCATTTATATGTCTCTGAGCTATAACTGATTGGGAAATTAATAACCTAATTTTACTCCATCTTAATAAATATATAGAACACCCAATGTTATAAGAAGTATATCAAGAATAAAAAAAATTCAATTGAATTTTAAAGCTTAAAAAGATGGCGAAAATTGCAGATCATAGTAAATGCTGGAAATGGATCAGGAGGTTTCTTCACATGGAATGTATTAGACAAGCTTGGAGCAGATACATTTGGTTCTCTTCATCTTAATCCTGATGGAATGTTTCCGAATCACATTCCCAATCCAGAGGACAAAACAGCTATGGCACTAACTAGAGATGCAGTGCTTAAAAACTCAGCTGATCTTGGGATTGTTTTCGATACTGATGTTGATCGAAGTGGTGTGGTTGATAAAAATGGAAACCCAATTAATGGTGACAAACTCATTGCTCTTATGTCTGCTATTGTATTGAAGGAACATCCTGAAACTACCATTGTAACTGATGCTCGTACAAGTTTGGAACTTACCAGATTTATCACTAATAGAGGAGGTCAACATTGCTTGTACCGTGTTGGTTATCGAAATGTCATTGACAAGGGTGTTCGGTTGAATGAAGACGGTATTGACACTCATTTGATGATAGAAACTTCAGGTCATGGTGCACTCAAAGAGAACTATTTCCTTGATGATGGTAAGCATTTCTTTTAAAATATAATTTAGGTCAAATATTTAATTGAATTCGATTTATGCTTTTACCATATTCTTGAATTTTGATTCTAAAATGTCATAAAAACATTTTGGATAATGGCATCGGGTGGTGTTAAATGAAGAAATTTATAGCTTAACTTTCTCAAAAAGAGCTCTTAAAGAGAAAGGGTTGTCATAAATTTATAAATGCAACGGAAATCCAGCGCTCAGTCGATGTGAGACTTCAACACTCCCCCTCACATCGATTTTCGATCGGGGATATGGAACGCTTCCCCCTCACACCGACATAGGATCCATCCCCTACAACCGGCCAAGTAACGACCGAGTCACCTGACTTTGATACCATGAAGAAATCCATAGCCTAACTTCCTCCAAAATAACTCTTAAAGAGGAAGAGTTATCATAGATTTATAAATGCAGCGAAAACCCAGTGCGCAATCGATGTGAGACTTCAACGCTAAATTCATTCCCAAGCTTAAATCAGATTTCTTTATAGAGAAAAACTAGAATAATGAGTGATAGATATCTATGGTTGTTTTACATATAAGTTATGAGATAATAAGGTAATTAATTACCAACTCTTATAATATCTTATTTATTAATAAGATAATATTTGTTGTGAGAATATGTTTTGCTATAAAAATCAATTTTATTTATTAATTTAATATTACATTTAAGTTAATTATATTTCTTTTGATAAATCAATGATTACGCAGTAGAAGACACTCATGGTAAAATTATTCCACAATTTCTTAATATGATTTTTCTATAGGAGCTTACATGGTAGTAAAAATCATAATTGAAATGGTGCGCATGAAGCTTGAAGGTTCGGGCGAAGGCATTGGTAGTCTCATACAAGACCTTGAAGAACCACTAGAATCCATTGAGCTAAGGATGAACATAATCTCTGAGCCGAGAAACGCCAAGGCAAGAGCAATAGAAGTCATTGAGGCATTTCGAAATTACATTGAGGTATGTCTTCTTCTTCTTCTTCTTATTTTTTTCTTTTTTTTTTAATTATTTATGAGCTACATTGAGGTATATATTGGTACTTGATTAATTGTGACATAAAAAAAAAACTGTACAAATATTCAGGATGGAAAAATTGAAGGGTGGGAATTAGATGCTTGTGGAGATTGTTGGGTGAGTGAAGGTTGTCTTGTTGACTTAAATGACTCCCCTGCTGCAATTGATGCTCACATGTACAGGTCTGTAATACAATTCACACTTGTTTTTTAATTAGTTGCATTAACGTTTTAGTATTAAAATTCACAATGTAATTTGAGATACTTAAATTTCACGATTTAATTATTCAAATTCGGTTACATAGTTACTTAAACGAATTTGAATCATTACATTTGTACCGTGAATTTCTTGCATTCTTTAATCAAGTATTATGAATTTGCCCTAATTTGTGACATTGCTGCAATTTCAGAGCAAAAGTTTCTGATAAGCAAAATGGACAACATGGTTGGGTACACATTAGGCAGAGCATTCACAATCCAAATATTGCCCTAAATATGCAGTCATCAATTCCTGGCGGTTGTCGAACAATGACGAAAGCTCTTAGAGAAAAGTACACAACACTTTGTATACATGCAAATGAATTAGCATTTAAAATGTTAAATTTCTTTCTGTCTCACATCGGCCAAGAATTCGTTAGCAGTGTTGTCTATAAAATTTGGTTAATTCTTAACTCAATGAGATTTTATTAGGTTGAGTTAAATTTGTCTTTTTAACATGTTATCTGAGTTATGTCTGACTTGATTGATGACTTAAACTTTATCCTTAACAGTGTCATCAGGATTTTGTGAGACTAACTATGTCCGTGTAGAGGAGGTTGTTAAGTTTCTTCTAGTCTCACATCGGTTAAGAGTTGGACAACACTTAACTCAATGGGATCTTATTTGATTAAATTATATCTAAGTTTCTAACGTAAAAGAATGATATATTTTATTTTATCGTTTAACAAAATTTTCTTGAAATATATATGACAGGTTTCTCATTACAAGTGGATTGGATGAAATCCTTGACATTAGCAAGATCGAAGAATATGCTGGACATCAATATTGAAGACTAAATATAATTATACTATATGAAGGTTTTTTTATATCATATTTAATAAATTAAATATAATTATATTAAATTAAATTGTATTATAATTAATTTTGTATAATATTTAGTTATGATTTATTAAATGTAGTTGAATAAAATTAATAATAAATATTTTAATAAAATAATTTATCTTTAAAATAGTATGTAATTTTATTTATGTAATAAAATAATTTTTATATTTTTCTTACATTCTAAAAATAAAAAATAAATTTTAATTTCAACTATAAAAAAATAAAAAATAATAATTTTAAAATTAAAAATTAAAATAGATTAAATCAAATGTCTAATATAATTTAAACTCAGAACTATTATGTACAAAAATTTCAACATAAGTATACCTTTTTTATTTTATAAGATAGATCTGATTTTTCTATAAATTATTATAAAAAAATTATACACTCAAAATCCTTAATATTAATGTTGTGTAAAAATCTTTAATACTGCATTTTGGAAGTAGATAGGATTATATTGTTGTGATTTTTTTTTTCTAGATCATCATTATTGGTGATAGTTAATTTCAAATTCGCTTTCTCGTACTCTCTTTATATGTCAGCAGCCTTAAATGCTTGAACAGTTTAAATTGATAATAAAAAAAAACCTAGCTTCATGCTGTGAATAACAAGGGTAGATATTAGATAATATTAATTAATATATTTTTAATAATTTTGAGGAGAGATGATCAAGTACTTGTGATGGAAGGGTACAGTGTAAATGCATTTTTTTAAATAATATTTATGCAAAAAGCTATTATTGTATAATAATTAAAATATCATATAATTATAAACAATGGTTTACCAAAAAGTTTTAAATGAAACTAAAGTTTGCATATTTAAATTTATCAAATATTAAATATAAGATAATTATCAAAAATATTTTAAGATTTGAAGTTGTTATCATAAATATCAATAATGTTTCAAAAATATGACAAATATCTCTAAACTTAAATATAAGTTAAATCTAATGGAAATAAATAGTAATCTTTTATACATAAAAGTGATAGAAATAATAGAAATAAAAACACATAATATTTTAGTATGTTTTTTACAAGAAACAATAATTGTTAAAAAGAAGTTCGAAGAAATACAAAAAGTATGATTAAATATTAAAAAATGAGATAGGTTTAAAGCTTTATCGTTCTCAAAAATAAGAAAAAATATTATTAAGAAATAATATAGTTTATTATGTAATAAGTAACAAAGAAATAAATATTAATATTAAAGATGTAAAAAAAATGTATAATATATCACTATTTGACAAATAAATCATTATAGATAAACTATCAAAAATATTGCATAATAATAAAAGAAAATTAGATACATCCATTTATGATAAATCCAAATATTAATACAAATGCATTTTAGAGAATAAATTAATACACAAATAAAACTAGCATTACTAGATAATATAATAATAAATAATAATAAATAGAAAAGATGTTTTATTATTAATGATCCATGAATACCTAATATACCAGAAATTAAAATTCACTGTATGCCTTAGGTAACAAAGTGTTAAGTTTAACTTATTAATTTAAAATAGCAAATTTAATGAAATAAAAAAATCATCCATTCTTAGTGTATTACATAGTAAGATATTTATTGACAAACAATCAAAATAGTTCAATATATAGATAAAATAAATTTATAAAAATAGATAAAAACAATTCAAGAAATTTGAAAAATAATAAAACTAAAAATATTAAACACTTTGGAACGCCTTAGTAATGAAATTTAGATATTAAAAAAATCTCTGATACTAAGAAGAAGAAGAAAATATAGTAAGAAATAATAATGTATTAAGGTTTACGTTTGTAAATTCAGAAAAAGAGAAACCTCTAACAAAGAAAAATGAATTATAGGAATAAAAGTTAAATTCATGAAAGTATTAGTCCATGGCGTAATACTAGCGAGAAAATGATATCATAATGTTCAAAAACAAACTACAAAATATAGAATTGGATTTTGATGGAAGCATAGTAGGTATATCAAAAAATTAAATAATAATAATAAAAGTTTTAATTCTTTTAGTAGAAAAAATGATATAATACAAGAAACAAACATCAAGACCTTATAAGATATAAATGAAACACAAAAAATACTCTAAAAAAATAAAAGAATATGATTACAATAAGAAATTATGACAAGACATACATAAGAAATTTACAAAATTAAGAAGAGATGTAAATAACAAATCTTATAAGATATAAATGAAACACAAAAAGTACTCTAAAAAAATAAAAGAATATGATTATAATAAGAAATTATAACAAGACATACATAAGAAATTTACAAAATTAAGAAGAGATGTAAATAACAAACCTAGATATAATGAAATTATAGGTTACAAGTTTGTTCTCTTTGTATGATTAAAAGAAGAACCACCCAAGAGATCAAATGCATTGATAACTAAAAATGAGAAGAGAAAGAATGAGGAAAAACCTAAAGAAAAAGAAAAGCTGTAATCCCAGTTTAATAGAATATAAATAAGAATTATGAGAACAATTTGTGAATTCTAAAAATAGGGATATAAAAAAATTAGTTAGTTTATTAACTCTAACAGATGAAAACCTAGGAAGACATTATAATAAAAAATTCCGTACAAACAAACAAGAAGATGATATGATAATTATCAATTAAACTAATTCTGAACTAGAAAATATGATCCCAAAAAATCAGATGAAATTAATTTCATTACCAGTTCCTTATCAAGAAGGAACATCTGACTCACATAAAAAAGAAAGGAGTAGGCAAAAGCTAGAGGAACCTCACCTTCCTTATAGAAGAAAACAACAACTCAAAATGAAAGAACGATTAGATTAGGAAGCTAGAGATAATATCTTGCCATAATTCAAATTTTATGAAAATTGTAGATATGATATTTTAGATTTGGATTATATAAAAGACAAAAAAAAAAGCCTTAGATGAATGGTCTAGTGTTGTGAGTGTAATCATACAAACTTTTCCAGCTATGTAATCAAACCATTCTACTTGTAGAGTCTTAGTAGTTTACAAAATTTGACAGAACAACAACATTTAAAAATGCAGAGGAATGCTCCTATAGGTAGAGAATACTTAAATACTATAGTAAATTGAATATACAAGAAATTTATTGGAGAATACAAAGGTAAACATATCACTAAATTCAGTGAAAATGAAATTGAGGAAGCTAAATGACATTTAACAAATATGAAAATATGTGACATATGTTATATAGATTTCTTTATTTGTGAATATGAAATATATTATCATGAGTTACCACCCTTTACACAATAAACTTATAAGGAAGTTTTTTTTTAGAAATTTCCTAGAATAGTACATTAAACCATAACAAAATGATGAAATACAAGAAATAGAAAATCTATACCAAATACTTTAAGCGAAAGAAAAAGAAGTCTTAAAAACTGTATAATCATTAAATGACAAAAAAAAGGAATATAAACAAATAAGTGAAAATGATAAAATCTATTGTGATACAGGAGTTTTAGAATGTTAGAAAATATGGATGCAACATAAACTCTTACAAGAAAATTTGTAAAAAAATAAAATAAAATTACAAAATATTCAAAAAATATAAATTTAGAAAAAAAAAAACTTTCAAAAATATAAGAGAAGTTATAACAAAGAATCTTATATAAAAGATATTTTAAAAAAAGGTATAAGTCACCAAAAAAGAAAAAATATTGCCTATCAGGGAACAAGAAATGCAGATGTTGGATCTGCATTGATAAAGAAAATTATGCTTATTTATAAATGCCTTAATAAGTTTCAACATAAAAAAACAATTAAAAAATAAATTTTCACAAAAAGTAAAAATCCTAGAATAAGCTTTTAAGATAGAATTCTAGTCAATAAAGGAATATGATACAAATAATACTTATAGTATTTATCTATTAGAAAAAAAATGAATAGGAAATAACAAACTCAGAATATGAATGCGCAAAATATAAATATTCTTTATCAAAAGATGAATTATTTGTATAATATTATAAATCTAGACAATACTTATATTAATGTATGATTTAAATTTAAAAGTTACATAAATTACTATTTATATGCATATGTAGATACAAGAACTAACATGTGTGCAGTTAGTAACTATGTATTTCTAGAAGAACTCGAGAAACAAGCACAAAAAAATTTAATTGTTAGAATTACTAACAATACTATAATAAATCTTAATAAAGTCTTATAAGGTATATATATAATGACAGATCGAGAGAAATTTCATATTCCTACCATATATAAACAAGAAATAAAAGTTAATTTATTAATAGAAAATAATTTTCTAAACTTATATCAAATTTTTACATAATATTTAGATAAAATAAGTCTAATAATACTAGATGATGAAACATTTATATGTCAAAAATAAGAAAAGTTTTTATTGTATCAAATCAACTTTTATAGAATAACATAAAAAGCGAAAACGTAGTGAGATAGACTCAAAGTTATAACAAAAACTTTATAGACTCAAAACAACATCAAAAACTTTATTTAAAAAATATTTCATTAGATATAGAAGAGAAACGAAACTTTTTTCTTAATAAAATCTAGGAAAATAAAACCTTAATAGGTATCAAAAAATTATTAAAAACAATAAGAACATAAAATTCTTTATATTTAAAAATAAATAAATCTAAAATAATTGTTAATATAAAGCTAATAGATCTTCACAAACTCATTAGAGTAAAACTTATGATTTATACTTCAAAATACATGATTGATTTTGAAAAACAAATTCAAAAACATTTGAAACTAAAAGTCATAATATCAAGTAATTTATCATACTCTAATTTAGCATATTTAGTAAAAAAAAATTAAGTTTGAAAAGAATAATTATAATAAACTTCAAAGCATTGAATAAAGAAAACATTAATAATGGATATTTATTCCGAAGAAAAAATAATTATTAATATTAATAGATTTTAACAAATAATATTTAACGAGTAATATCAAAAATTAACGGTATTTAAACATAAAATTGTACTTAAATTTTATAATAATTATATTGTATAATATGTTATAATTTTTATTAATAATTTTATTATTTTTAAAATTATTATATTATGTATATATTATAATTAATATGATATTAAATTTGTATACTTATCATTTGTTTTTTTCGTACAATCTGTCATTATAGTTCTGTGAATAAATTAATTTTGCTCATTGCTTTGAAGAAATGCCATTTATTTAATTAAGGGTGAGGCGAAAGAATTAACTTTGCTCATTGTGCCTTTGAAGAAACGTTATTTATTTAATGTGAGTTGTACCGTACTATATTTATTAAAATATATATTATTATAATATTTATAAATAATATAAAATTGATATTCTGTTAAGGTTATTTTTTAATAAATATCCATATTATTTATATAATATCAAAAAATTATGATATTAAAGTTTTAATTAATCAATGAACGAAAAAAACTAACATGTCTTATTAAAAAAGAAAGATATACAAGTTTTCTAGATAAAATTAAAATATAACAAAATGATAAAGAATATATATGTTTTTCTATGCCAATCTAATATAGAACTGAAAAATCTTAAAATACATCATTTGTTTTTACAAACATGTTTTTCTTTATTATAGTTAGTTTTTGTTAGTGATGATACTAGAAAATCTTTTTATATTATTTAGCACATGAGGTTTAAAGTGGTGTATTCTATCTTTTATTTCAAGTCTTAAATACTTTTTTTTTTGTTGTGTTAATACTACATTTTTTCAAATAATATTATTCATTTTTTCTTATAATGTGTTAAGATTTTTTATATGACTAGATAATATTGATTGATATTATCATTAAAAACTAATATATAATCGATATAGACATAACAAAAAGTATGATATTATTTAAAAATGTTATTCATATATCTTTCAAATATTCATAATACTTGTTTAATCCAAATGGTACAACCATAGTTAGAATTGTGTCTGCACACAAGTAAAGGTTATTAATAGTTGAGGTTCATTATTTAATTTGATTTGTCAAAATTTACTCTTACAATCAAAATTAGAAAAATATTTATTTCCTTTAATTAAGGAAATAACTCTTCATTCTTAGAGATAAAATATTTATAATCTATTATTTCTTTATTTTTGATTTAAAATTTATTACGGTTCTTTTCTTTTCTCATCTACCAAAAATGTTGAGTTTAAGTGTAGATTCATGTTTGGTTTAATTACTTTTAATATCAAAAGTTCTTAAATTTGTTTACTGAATTCTTCTCGATCTTTTGAAATGTAGATCATAGATTTTACTCTTATAACTTTATTAGAATATTTTACTTTTATGCTTGCTACACATTCAAGCTTATTAATATTTGAATTTAAAAGATATTTTTGAATTTACTATCTTAAGTAATTTACTTATTTCTAGTAACCTTTTATCTTTTTGTATTTTTTTAAGAATATATTTATTTGATTATTAAATTCTAAATCATGTTCATCTTGTAATTTTATTTTATTTATATATTATGTAAATTGTTTATATAAATTTAAATAATTATTTCGTATTAAGAATCAACTCTCGTTTTTGTTTATATATAGTAGGGATATTATACTTTTCTCCTCATATTATAATATTAATATCTTTATAACCTTATTAAGATTAATTGTTATATTATTTGATATTCTTATTATCCATTCTTTGGAATTACAGTCCAAATCTATTGTAAAAATAAATATTTACTTGCTACATACATATTGGCTATCTTTAGTATCTATGTAAGCATGTAAATGATATATATTATATCCTTTGAATTTACATACTATTTTTATTTAATTATTATTAGGATTAATTATGTTGTATATGTCATTCATTATTAGATGTTTCCTCTTAATCTATTTCTTCATTCTTCGGTTTTACTTATTAAATATATTTATTATATTTCATTAATGTTTGATTTTTCTATTAGTTCTAATTTCATCTTATAAGTTTGCTCTAGTATTTTTAGATTCTTCTTATACTCTTCTTTATAGGTTAATTTATTAGTACAATCATTGTCATAATGTCATTACTCATCACATATACAATATCTACAAGTTTTCTTATCTGATGGACAATAATTTTCTTTTTAGTGAAATTTTTTCTTTCTAACATATCTTTTCTTATAAGGTTTCTATTAACATCTTCTCTTATATTTAGAAAAGTCTTATTTTACTAATTTATATTTCTTGAACCTTTTACATTTTTATATTCTTATTTGTAAAACCTTATATTACATTCATACTTTCTTGACATCTCACAATTATTACAATCATAACATATTTTAGAATTTTCTTTAGTATAATTATATTCATTTCTTATTTGACAATGTAATATCTAAGATTTTAGTTATTTTATATTTCCTTCTAAGATATCTAATACTGTTACAATATTTTTATTTCTCTAACTTTTTTCAAGAATTTTATATAGAATTTTTCGTGACTTGTGATATAATATTTTCTTAAATTTTTGTTGTATTTTAAGTATATTGTGTTAATACATTTCATATTCACATATAAAATAATTTATATATCATATATCAAATATTTTTATATTTGTTAAATAACATTTAGTCTCATTTATTTATAGTTCACTTATTTTAGTAATATGATTTTTTTATCTTCTCTTATAAACTCTTTCTATATTTTATTTACTATATTATTTAAATATTGTATTATTGTTACAAAATCTCATTACATCATGAGGTGTATACCATCTGGTATATTACTAGACCATATTTTAACGTTTTCAATTATTTTATGTTTTAATAATACTCTCTAGATTGATTGGTTTGTTATAATAGTTTCAAATGTATGTATTAGTACACTTATTATATTAGCTTATTTATCTAATGTCTTTTTTTCTATCTTTAATACAATCTAAGTTTAGATAATTAGTTTTATTATTATTTTCATAAAGTTTGAATTATGATGATATAGATCATCTAATACGTCATTATAATCTTTCTTTCAATTTTGGTTGTTACCATCCCCTATTTTAAATTCATCTCATATTTGTCTATTTTTTTCATTTATATAAGGATTGAAAGTTTCTCCATGAATTAGGGAACATTATCGTATTTTTTTCTATAGTAATTTTATATTTTATAGTTGAGAATCTATTTTATTAATTATTGTCATATCATTTTTTTCTTTATAATGTTTTCTTAATTCCTAATTTGTTAATGTTAATAGACTTACTAATATTCTTACATTTTTATTTTCAGGATTCATGAATTGTTATATTCCATTAGGTTGTAGTTATAGATTTCTCTTTATCATTTCTTTTTTTTATTAATTATTATATAAAATATATATTTTCTCAAAAAAAATTTATTATTTTTAAATTTATATCATTTTTTTATATTTTTTCAAGAAAAATTTGTCAATTACTATTTATCATGAAAAACATAGTAAGATATCTTGTGTTTCTATTTCTATTATTTTTTTATTTTTGATTTTTTTTATTTCTACCATTTATATATATAAAAATTACTATTTAATTTTATAATCTTTAATTTTTGATAAATTTGGGAGATATTTATAATATTTTTAAAATTTTAGAAATATTTGTGATATTATTTCAAAACTTAAGAATATTATTGATATTATCATTTATAAACTTTTATTTTTAAAATGTACCCGTTATTATAAGAAAGCCATCAGATAAAAAATAATAATTTCTAATTTCAAAGTAAGTTGGGAGACCAAATATAAATTTTCCTTCCTAAAAATATAATAAATAATTTGGGACACCACGTCATTGTTGTGATGATTTGTATATTAACACCAGAAACGAAAATAGATAAGTTTGTCTCATGAAAGAAATAAGATTTTTCTGGTGAATGCCAGTGCCACGTCATTATGGAAGGGATATCTCCTCTTCCGCCGGCTTACAGTGTAATCTCCTTAGGCTTTTAATTTTATTTTTAATTATAAAAAGTTAAGACTTTTAAAATTTATATAATAAATCAACTAGTGACACCAAAGATTCAATCATTTTTATAAAAAAGAATATTTTAATTTTTTTATCTAAAGTATTATAATATAATAATTTAAAAATATATATATTTTAACTTCAAATATTTTAAAAAATAAGTATATATTTTTATGACTAAAATATAATCTTTTTTAAAAATATAAAATTAATACACTTCAACCAAAAACAATAAAACTAATACATAGTTTCTTTAAAGTTACAATACTATCGATATACTAATGATAAAATAATATTAAACGAATATAATTATATTTTATTTAATATTAAATAATTTTAATTTAATTTAAAATTAAATAAGATTTAATTTAAATTGATATATTAAATTTTTAAATAATTAAAATATATAAAAATTTCATAAAATATATTTTTATTTTTATTATTTAATTGATATAATTCATTATATACCATTAATAACATACACATTTATTTTAATATTTATATCTTTATCAAATTGAATGCATTAAAATTACTTTTTATTATTGTGATCACCACGTTTGAAAATAGATGAAGAATTTTTTTTAGGATAAAAGATTATTTATTATTTTAAAATATATTAATAAAATTTAAAATTATTATAATTTTGTTTTTTTTTAAATAATTAATAAAAAAAAAGATAATTGATAAAAATATACAACGAGCACCAATACAGTACTATATATATTTCAATTCTCTTTCTATCTTTTTCCTATCTGTAGATAACGCCAGTGACTCAACGAAGGACACCTTCAACACTAGACACTCGTTTCTTCACCCACCTCCGTTTCTTATCCTACGCACCCCTATCTTCTTCTTCTTCTTCTTCTTCTTCTTCTCTTTCTCTGTTGTTTTTTGTCGATTGATGACAACAACCCCTTTGATTTGGAAGATCAAGCGAAGAAGAAGACGAAGCGGTGAGGGTTAATCTCGTCAATTTCTTCACCCATACCCATTTCCTACTATTTTTCTTTTTCCTGTTTTTCTTCCCTAACTCTCACCTTTGCTTTTTTTGAGGAAAAAGGACGAAATAGAGCTTATTGCTTTAGATGTTATGATTATGGAGGTCTTGATCACTCCTTCCTTCGGAATCGACATGTCTTCTTCCCAGGCGTGCGTTAGAGACTCAGCGCAGGATAACCACGCCGCCCTAACAGCCTGCTTGTTTTCCCAAAACGACGACCCTGCTCTTGTCGGATCGGGTCTCGGGATCCACCCAAACGACGAGTCGTCCGATAACTCATCGTCGATTGGAGCTCCCGATGATAGCGAGGATGAGGAAGACGACGCGTCGTCTAAAACTGATGAGACTCAGAGCAGCAGAGCATTAGGTTCTTTGGATTCGTTAGAAGAGTCTCTACCTATTAAGTAAGTACCTTTCTTTTCCCCCCTTTTTAGATTATATCTTCAATAGGAAGTTTTTTGTTGATTAATGGGTCTGATCTGTTTTTGTGAAAATTGTATCGATTGCAGGAGGGGATTATCAAATTATTTCTCGGGAAAATCGAAGTCATTTACAAATTTATCTGAAGTGAATTCAGTGAAAGATATAAAGAAAACTGAGAACCCATTAAACAAGAGGAGAAGAGTATTGATCGCATCGAAATGGTCTAGGAAATCGTGTTTTTATGGATGGTCAAACAACCCAGTTTCGATGCCTCTCTTGACTCTCGAAGAAGATGAAGAAGAGCAGAGAACTGATCAATCGTCATCAGATGAAAAGGAAACAGAAGGAAAAGGATTGTCAAAGTTGAATCAGGAAAGGAGGCATAGGAGTTTCAAGTCCAAGAGTTGTTTCACACTTGCAGATCTGCAAGCACATGGACAATCACAACTTGAATAGATTTTAATTGTAACTGCTTTTTCTTTTTCTTTTTTCCTTTTCTTTTTTTAGTTTTGTTTTGGGTGCAAATTTGTTCTTTTGATATGCCCATTTCCAAAAATATAAAGATAGCTTAATAATATGTAAAAAAAAAAAAAAAACCAATTATATAATGTTACATAAGTTATTTGTTTTTTTCTCTTATTTTTTGCTTTGCTTTTATTTGGTTATTAATAGATGATTGAAAAGGTAGAAAGTGGATTAGAACATCTTTTTTACACTTCAATTATTTATATAATTTTCATTTTCATTCTTAAAACATATGTTTTTTAAATTATAAAAAATTAATTTTAAAATTATATTTTTTTTTAATATATACATATATTGAGAATAAAATTTTATCATAAATGTAATTATACTTTTTATGTATTTTAAATTTGAAATAAGTTTTGAATGATAGTTATATTTATAAGTGGTTATTTTCGTATAAATATTTTGTTAAATTATAATTTATCAATAATGATAAAAATACATTTGATATTAAACATGTTTAAAGTTATAATTATAAGCTATAAGTTATAATTTATATTTATAAGTTGATATAATTATAATTATAATTAAATAAATGCTTTGGATATATTTGTAAGTAATTTTATAAGTTTATGATGATGTATTAGTTAAAATGATGGAATATATTTTGAAATATATTTATTATTTTAAAAAAATATTTTGTATTAATTGTATTATTTTTTTAATAGGTATCAAATATTTATTATTTAAAAATTGAGTGTTGATATTATTATAATATAAATTATAATTATCAAAATATAATTTATTAATAATAATAAAATTAAAATTTAATATTATAAATAAAATAAATATTTTTAATATGATAATAATAAAAATATAATTGAAATAAAATCAATTACTTGTTTCTATTCAAATGTGAACAAATATATATATATATATATATATATATATATATATATATTAAAAATAAAATTTAATCATAAATGTAATTAAATTTTTTAAATTAATTTTTTTTATGTATTTTAAATTTAAAATAAGTTTTAAATGATTTATTTGTTACAAGTATCATTATATTCATATAAATGGGTGTGGTAGATATGTTTAAACAAGAACATGTACAATCACAACTTGAATAGATTTTAATTTTAGCTTCTTCTGTTTTCTTTTTTTGGTGTAAATTTGTTCTTTTGGTATGACCATTTCCAAGAATATAAAGATAGCTTAATAATATGGAGAGAGAAAAACAATTATATAATGTTACATAAGTTATTTGTTTTTTCCCTTTTATTATTTGCTTTGCTTTTATTTGGTTATCAATAGATGATTGGAAAGGTAGAAAGTGGAATGGAAAGGTACAAAGTGGATTATGACATTTTTTTTATATACTTCAACTATTTATATAATTTTTATTTTCATTCTTAAATATATATTTTTTAAATTATAAAAAATAAAAAATATTTTTTTACTCTATATATATATGTTGATAATAAATTTTTATCATAAATATAATTAAATTATTTATATATTTTAAATTTAAATTAAATTTTAAATGATATGTTATTTTGACAAGTATATTACCTTTATATAAATATTTTATTTAATTATAATTATGTTTATAATGTTTGAATAATAATAAAAAGTATAATTTATGTTAGTTATAATTATAGGTTATAATATATAAATAATAATAAAAATTATACATGTTATTATCTATATTTGTAAGTTGATATAATTATAATAAATAAATATTTTAGATATATTTGTAAGTAATTTTATAAGTTATGGTGTTACACATCAAAAGAAAAGACAAGAATGTCCTTTTATTAGGTAAAATGATGGAATATATTTTGAAATATATTTATTATTTTTAAAATATATTTTGTATCAATTGTATTATTTTTTAATAAGTATTGAATATTTATTATTTAAAAATTAAGTATTTATATTATTATAATATAAATTATAATTATTAAAAAATTAATTTATTAATAATAATAAAATTAAAATTTAATATTATAAATAAAATATATATTTTTAATACGACAATAATAAAATTAATATATCTATTCGTATTAATATATATATATATATATATATTTATATGATTTGTTTATTTATAATAATCATTGTATTAGTATAAATGGATATAAATTGTTGCGTTAAATATGTCTAAAATATTTATTTAATTATAATTATATTAAAAACGTATAATTAATTATAAAATATATTTAAAATTATAATTATATATTATAATATATAAATAACAATGTTAAAAATTGTATATTAAATAAATATTTTGGATATATTTATAAGTGAATTTATATGTGGTGTAACTAAGAGAATGAAAAGACATTGGTGCCCTTGTATTGGGTAATAATGTAATATGACCGAATATATTATAAAATATATTTTATATTAATTGTATTTTTTTTAATAAGTAATGAAAATTTATTATTTATAAATTATAATTATTATAAAATTAATTTATTAATAATAATAAAATAAATATTTTATATTATAAATAAAATAAATATTTTTAATATGATAATAATAAATATATAATTGAAATAAAATTAACACATCCCTACTTGCTACTATAAAAATAAATAATTTCCATTGAGCATGGGGACAATGTCAATTTTTGGACACCAAAGCCATAAACGGCACTAAATACTATTTATATTATATTTTACATTAGGTTATATTAATTTATTTTTTAAGAAAAATTTATATTAATTTTAAATTTTATTTACTTCAAATATTATATTTTTATATATTTTAAAAATAATTAATAAATTATTCAAATCTTATCCATAAAAATATTAAATTGAAGTAAAAGGATTGCTCTAATGTTTATCTTAATTATCCTTAGTATTTTAGTTTTTAATTGAGAAATAATTATTAGGATAAAGTTTTCTATCCATAAGCAGGCTCAACTACCTTAGTTGTTTTGACTCCAAGGATAAACCTATGATTATTTTGGTATCTAATCACGTGATGGTAGGTTTATTGTATTTTCTTATACTTTAGTTGTAGTTTGTTTTGTTTGATTGGAGTTAAATTTTTTTAGTATGGATAATTTTGAAGGTGATATATTTATTTTAAAAATAATATTTAATTTTATTATTATAATAAATAAATATATAAGGACTCATATCTATTTTTTATGTTTTTTATCTTTATACATTTGTTTTAATAATAGAATTAAATTATTTTAAAAATAATTATAAAATTTAAATATTATTTTTATAATAAATAATAATTTTCTTTTCTTTTTAAATATCAAGATATGTGAGGATTCGTCATTAAATGAATATACTTAAATAAAATTTATAAAGTTGGATAAGAATATTAAAATAAATTATTTTGATGAAGGATGAAATATTAAAACAAAATAAAAGAAAGAAAAAACTTGAATGGATCGAGTACTTGTACATGTCTGGATATTTAATGTTGTAATAATTATTTTTATTATCATTATAATAAAAATATAATATATTTATTATGTTATAAAATTAATTTTATTATAATATCATATTATTGAATAAATTTATTATTAATAAAAATTAACTGTGATATTAATAATTTTATTGGTTGTAATTTCAATTCTTTTATTTTAATATCCATATTCCGTACGAATATCTTAACTATTATCCGGTTGTAATAAAGCATGAAGTTGTCATTTTTATTTTTAATAGTGCAAAGCTTTTTTTTATTAAATAAAAATATTATATTAATGAAATTTAAACATAAATTAATAATAAAAGAATAAAAAATCATATCACCTATAAAAAAATTTATATCATCATAAGAAATTAAGAATTGTTGAAACATTGTGGCTACTGCACGTACTATTGGAATGGTAAGGCATAGCAAGTAGATGGTGGAAAAAATAATAGGTCCTACCAGTTAGCCATTTGCGATCTCCGGTCACAGTAAACGATTTTTAATGATCTAAAAACCATTTACAACAAAAAAAAAATTATAGATTTTTAATACATTTGTATTTGATGAATATTTTAATAAATTTTTATTTAGAAAACTAAAAAACTTAGTTTTATTTTACAATCAACATATAAAAAATGTATTTTTAAAGCAATAATTATAAATAAAGGTAAGAAATATAGGTACACAAAAATACACTTTTAAAATGTATCAATTTGTAACATTTTTGTAAAAATTATTAATTAATTAAAAAATATTATTCAATTTAACTTAAAATGTATCAGTCAATTAAATTTTTGATATCTAAAAATTCTTAATTAAAAATTATGATAATTTGGATACCAAATTTAAAAACAAATTTAGTGATATCAAAAATGTACGTGACATGTTGTAAAATTTTAATTATTTTCAATATGATCATAAAAAGTTAAAAAAAATAAATCAGTTTAGAATAGAATGTATTATTTTTAATATTTTTATCTTAAAATATTAATTTAAAAATATAATATTTTAATAAAAATTATTAAAATAATTTAACTCATTTTTTTAAATAATTAAATTAAGTCATATCACTTTAATCTTAAAAATACTAATGATTTAATATAAGATTTTTTTATGATCACACTTTCATAAATTTATTAAATAAAATTATCAAAATGATAAAAGTAATAATAATAAATTGGAAATTTTCTCACCTACAAGCAAACCTACATTTACCCTACTTGTTACTTTTAAATTATATTTTTTCCTGTGATTAATTAATTTTAAATTAATTATAATATTAATAAATAGAGTTGAGTAACAACCTCATCCTTTTAAGTTTTTTAAAGCCATATCAGAAACCGAAGATCATTATCCATTAACACCACTTTGACAGATATTAACTATATTCATAAGAATTGTTATTATTCTTAATTAGATTATTTAATATTATATTTAAAACAAAAATTAAATTAATTTTAAATTTTATTGATATAAAATATCAAATTATCACGTAATATTAATAATTTTCTATTTCTTCTTAGTAGTATCTTGATCCATCAAAGTGATTAATAATTTCCCGAGTATTTTGGTTGATCAAGGTGGACTTTGCCTTATTGGCAGACAGATATTCTAACCTAGGGTTCATAAATAATTTTTAAAAGCCTCCTTAACTAATATTAAAAAGTAATAAAAAGTTACATTATTTCATATATTAAGTTACGTGTTATTATTAATTATATATAAAATTAAAATGATAAGATATTGAAAAAATGAAGAGATTATTTATTAATAAAGATAAATTATAGTATTTTCGAAACAAAAGCGAAGCATCTAGTGGAAGTCTTGGTCAAAGTTGGTATTTACTATCTCTCTTCGCCATTTGCAACCCTATCTTATCTCTTTGGATACAATAATTAAAATTAAAATGATAAATTATCATTATGCACTTCTTAAGGTTATAAATAATTGCTTCACACACGTCGGATAGTTATTGACCTTAGGATTTAAAATGATCATGGAGATTCGATATCCTTTTGTTAGATCCCAAACTTTTTTTTTCATTTTTTTTATATCATAATTGAGTATTTTATAGTTATATTTTTTTTTTCCTTTTATATTTAACTAAATCCATGCTAATGAATAATACAAACATAACTTTAAACAAAGTACAAAGTAGTGGTAAAAAATTTAAAATAGTTATAGTTTATTCTTTAAATTTTAAAATATATCTTTTAATTTCGATTAGTTTTGAAAAAATAGATTAATTAAAAATAAATTAAATGTTATTTTTCATTTCAATGAAAAATAAAACACCAACCATTAACATGAATAAAGAAAATTAAATACAAAATTATTTAAAAAAATCAACAATAATAATATTATAATAAAAAATTATTTTTATTTTTTAAAAAATATAAAAATTAAAATTGAGATAATCAATAAGTATTAAAACATATATTTTGTGAAAAGATTTCTTATTAACTATTACTTTGTTATTCTTAAAAAATAGAATTTTAATAAAGTTTTAATCACTTACAAAAATAAGTTATTTAGAGTAACTTGGTTTATTTTCTTTTATTTAGTTTTAAGAAAATAAATAATTAATATAAAATAAACTTAGATACTATAAATAAATTATTTAAAAAATTTAAAAATAAAATAATTAAATTAACAAAGAACGAATAAGGAAGGGAATGAAAATTTTAAGTAACTAATCAACCAGTTTTTTGATTATTTAAGTTAACTTAAAAATTCTTTTTAAGTTAATATTATTGATTTTCTTTACTAAAACTAGAAAATTTAAATTATCATAACAATTTTTATACATAATTAACTAACTTATTTCTTTAATCTAAACAATTAATTAATTATTTGAAATAAAAACAAAGAAATTATAAAATAATCTATACAACACAATAATTATGTAATTAATTAAGTTTAGATGATTTTTTTAATAATCTAACATACATATATTATCTCTAATTATAAATAAAGATTTTATCTATACATAGTTGGTAATAGAAGATATCAAGAAAACAAGAATAAAAAATAATCTCAATTTTTATTAAAAAAATAATTAACATAATAATTCAAAATAATCATAATATCATAACTATAATCTCCTTACAAATTCACCTAAACATAATCAAACTTAAAATCATAAATAAAACTATTAAATGCATATCTTTACGGTTCAAATTAAAATAGAACTACGGAAACAAATATACTTAATGAAACAGATATTAAACCCTTGAATTGATTGATCTTCCTTTTAGGTTTTTTTCTTCTTCTAAATGCAACCAAAAACATTTCTAATGCAGCAACCAACTTATATAATTTCTAATAATATAAAAAAAATATTATAAAATATTATGATAAATAGTGATTTATTACTAGTTGTTGATTGTGCTCTTTGATTGTACGATGACATTGTACCTCTTTTGGTATGGTACGTGTATTTGGTGAAATGTTTCCCAATAATTTATAATACAAATAATAATTTATGTATGTGTATTTTTAATTTGACAATTTTTTATTGATATATTGATAAGATATTTTTGACATTTTTTAAGTTTTCAAGAAAAATTTAAAAAATTAGTAAATTACTAAACAATTTTATGAAAATATAAAAGAAAAACTGGAATCCACCTGGTTTATGAATCAAATATAATTTTTTTAAAATAATAGATATCATTTGAAAAATATTTTAATATTTGAGTTGTATTTGAAATTTTTTAAATTTAAGTTAGTATTTGTTATTAAATTCAAAACTATTTTTAGATATTAATTAGTTTATATTCCAGTAGAATTTTCAAAAAACATGAAAAACAATATTTAGTCATTTTCCAAAAACACTAATGTTTTCAAGACTGATGTAAAAATTGTGTTAAAAAATACTTGTACCAAACACATATTCCTTATGTTTTATATTTTTTTGTTTGTTTTTGAAAATAGAAATATTGTTTTTGAATTCTGTACAAAAAGGATCCTAAATTATTATCTCCATACTGTAAAAGATAATTTGAAAAGAAAAAAATATATCCATATTAATACTTTTAATTTACTAAAATTTTGATGGTAATAAAGAGAAATATAAGGATGTGTTTTAATCCATGCATGTCTTGTAGACTACAACTAACAGTTCCAATTATATACCCAAATAGTAAATATTAACATGTCTGATTCTAAAGAAGCCTTAGCACTTGAAGTATAATTCTATTGTGCTACTTTGTGTACGTAGCTACATGACTCGTAAATATGTTATAAATACGTGGATAAAATTAATTAAAAAATAAATCAATTGTTACATAGAAGATGGTCTGATTTTTGCCAATAAATTTAATAATTATTAGTAGCATCTTTCTAACACCCTGATCTAATTTTTCAATTTTAAATATTATTAAATATAAAAAATAGATTAAAAAAAATAAAATTACTAAGCATATAAGTTATAATTTTTCTTTACTTTGAATTCATATATATTATTTTAATCTTGCGTCTAAAAGTTTTACTCAAAGTTGATTATCTGAATATTATATAAGATAAATTTTAATCAATTATATTAACTTGTTTAATATTAAATTTTATTATTTATCAAATTTTCACAATTTTCCTAATAAGTACATACATTATGTAAATTGATTAATTGAAAGCTTATCGACCTCACACGTGTCTCATTTAGATTCTTGAACCAATAAAGTCAACGCAACTCTACCAAATTTTCAAACCAACGTTACAAGGAAAAGGAAAGGATAAGATAAGAGTGGAAGAAAAAAGTAGAGTAGCTTGGAGAGGAAAGCGTGTAAGAGTAAAACTTAACTATTATCTGATGGGTCATAATTAATGCTAATGCTATAATTAATGTTTCTTAATTTTAAAAGTAATATTAATTTGTATTAAATTATTGTATATATTATATAATACATGTAATAATTATATTTAATGTTAAATTAAAAATTTAAGATATATATTAAAAAATTATGATATAATATATCATTATATATTTATGATTAATACATACATTAAATTATGATAAAAACAATATATATATTTTAATAAAGACATTATTTTCCGACATTAAGATTCTGCAACCAAGAAAACCAACACCTAGATATGTGTTACCAAACTTTTGAGACAACGAAGGGGTAAAAATGATAATCCTGAAGAATATCAATATCATTGACGTATATGGGTGGTAGATCCCACTTCATCCATCTTGCCTCGAAAAACCCCGAAAATGAATTTGATCATGTCAAATTTTATGACATTTCAAAACAAGCCCCTTTAAACGAATTGATTGAAAGAGCCATATATGCATTAAATTATGGGTGAATTATTTTGTTTTTATTATTAAAATATTTTAATTATTAATATTTTTAAAATTTAAGTTATTAAAATATTCAAATGAAACAAACAAAATGATATCTACCAATAATTTTTTTAAAATTATTAAATACATTAAGTTAAATATTATTTATTATTTGTATCTAAAGTTAGAGATGCAACCTAATAAATTAATTATAAGTGCATATTTTTTATTATAGTTTAATTAAATTGTATAACGTGAATTAAAATATGTTTTAATTAATTTTTTTTAATTAAAAATGCGATAAAAAATTTATTTATCTTAAGTTTTGATAAAAAAAATTCATTAATATGTCGTGATTCAATTGGTTAAAACAATTAGATTGACTATATATTTTTTAGAATTTCTCTTAATTTGTGATGAAAAGAAATTTCAAAAAAATGAGAAAAAATATACATGATAAGCATTTTCTACCCCAATTCTTAGAATGTGCCGAACTCATTATTAATATAAATTTATGTATATACACTCCACCAACTATATAAATAAATAGAAAGATTTACTTTTTATAAAATGTAAAACTATTTCTAATTACGTTTATTTTTCTACTATTCAAGTTGAAAAAATTTCTCAACTTAAGTTAATGTGTTTCTAATATATACTATATTTAAGTTGAAAAAATTATGAATTTCAAGATAATATATTTTAAATATTGCGTATAATTTATTGAAAATTGCACATGTAATATTTTTAGTCTAATTTTTGATAGTTTGATCACCTACAATAATAAAAAGTATTCTCATGAATTTGCATCATATATTTATAATACAAGAGTTTTTTTCTAGGTTAAGTTAAATTTTAGATTTAGATGATTTATGAACTTTTACAATATTAATGTGCATATCAGTAGCTTTAATTATGTAAAACTTCATTAGTAAGAAGCTTTTCATGAAATTTCTCTTGCTTCCAATCTTCGGTGAATAACCGGGACCTCAGTTAGGATTTTCTTATAATTTTTAATATTATCTTACTAATCTTGCGTTTGTGGAGAATTGGAGATTGCCTTTGTAACTCCACCAGAAGCAAAAAATTTAAGATTATTGTTCAAATTTATTTTATAAACACCATAATTTAAAATATTATTAAAATAAGTAATATTTAGTAATTTTATCAATTAAAAAAATTCTTATTAAATTAGTTTGTCGTTAAAATTAATAAATTTAAGATTATTGTTCAAATTTATTTTATAGACATCATAATTTTTTTTTCACATTTATTTATAATAATCAAGAATATTATGATTTTAAATTTATAAAATAATTAATGATAAATTTTAATTGATAAATTTTTTAATGATGTAATAATTGTATTTAATATGTTTATTGTATATTTTAACAAAAAAATAAAATAAATCCAAAAAAATTACTTTCAATATTATATTTTAAAATTTTAAAAATGAGAAAGTAAAAATAAAAAAAGACATGTTATATCCTAAATACTTGATATTGACTTAATTGCGGATAAGAGAACAGGGATCGTAAAGAAAAAATTTTAGTTTACAAACCTTCATATTTAAATCTTAAAAAAAGCCCGAAAAAGACTACGATTACCGGAAAACAAAAAAGACTTTCTACAATAAGATCAAGAATACTGACACCCGTAACTGAACTAACGGCAATATGGATTCCCCTAAGACACTTGAGAAGAAAAGAAAAGAGACCTTGATAATTTTATTTCATAAATATTTTTCTATTTAGATTGAGGTTTTGTGAATATTTAGTTATTAAAAATGATTCAATTAATATGATTTTTGAAAAGGTTCTTTCTTTTTTTTCCTTTATACTAACTATCTCGAATGTTGGATTGTCTTTTTTCTACGAGTTCATGAGGGTGAGTGTGTGTGTGTTTTTTTTTTGTGTAAGTTAAGTGTGGAGTATTTATTAAAGTAGGAAAAAAAATTGTAAATATTTTTATTAAAAGAAATTAGTGATGTCACACGTGGGTTTAATTTATGCTTTGCGAGAATGTGCTTTTTAGATGGGTGGTTCGCATTGGGTGGTGGCTCACGAGGGCATGGTCTAGCGAGGAAGTGGAAGTGCGAAGCGAGTTGTCAATTTTATATGATGAGACAAATTCTTACTAATATTCCTTAATCGTAATCAATTCAAGGATGGATATTGAGGATATTGAGGATGAAGACTTCCGATTTAATTTGAGAGATCCGATATAGTGATAATATTATTAATCTTCGTCCTGTTTTTCAAAATATATATTTATTAAATTAAATATTATTTTAATTATATATGTATTTATTCAAAAAAAAAACTTATTATTTGTAATATCTTAATTTTTATTTATAATTATTGAAATGCAAATTTTATTAAATAAATTTAAAAAAATAAGTATAATATAATTAATTGATTAGATAAAACTCAAAAACATCAATATTTTTTTTAATATGAGTAAAACTCAAAAGTCAAGAAGATTAAAATACAAAAAATCTTAAGCCCCTACTCGGATTTCATTTTCATTCTCAGCTGTCGAACCATTTTAGTATTTTTTTTCTTCTTCTTCTTCTTTTTTCTTTAGAGCAAAAAAAAAAAAAAAAAAAAAAAAACTCCATTCTCATCTTGAGGTCATTGTTCCAGTTCTTCATCAGCCCATGTCTTTATTTTAATAGGTAAGATATTATTAATCCAAGTTTATAATTCTCAAAAATTGTATTATTTGGAGCTTTATATTAAATCACTTCATCACACTTTTTCAAATTTTCGTAAGACCCTGTGAGCTAACGTAAGAAAACCATATTCTCTTTTTCGTCATGTTATTCTCAAATCTCAGTATCTCACTCTACATGCTTGGTTATATATACTGTAAATCTCAGTATCTCACTCATCATAGCTGATATAACCGCCATAGACATATGCAGATATGCTATTTGATTCTGACTTTGTGTGTTTTGTCATTCCAAACAGAACAATTTATAACATTATATATGCTTTCTTGCTTTTAAATTTGGAACTCTTACCTGTCTTCCATTTCGATAGGAACATCGATTCCAATTCCATAATAACCTAATTTTATTACAAGCAGTTCAAAAAATAATTAATTTCAATACAAATTATACTTATTACACCTATAATTATAAGATACAATTATCGAGCTAGGAAATCACATCTTTTGAACAAGATGCAACAAGGAGGAATTTTTCAAAAATGGTTATAATGCATGGATACCCCCTTAGAATGTGTGAACATACTGGCTTTTGAAAATTTATGCAGACTACTCAACCATTATTAATTCAAGTGCTCTTCTATAGATACCTTAAGGAGTGATATTTTGAAGTTATACCAAGATGAAAAACAAAAAAAAATAATGAAGCAAATGGATGTGTTTTGAAGAAGAGTTGTAATAACTAGTGATATGTGGACTAATGGCACCCATAAAAAGGGGTATATATATTGCATTGACAATGCATTTCATAGATGATCAATGGAAACTACAAAAAAAGAATCTTGAGGTATATTTATTTAATTATAATTATATAATATATATTCTTAATTAGCATGATTATTTTTATTTGATTTTTTTTTTAGGTTTGTATATCTGCCCAGCCCTCACACCGGTGAAGTCATATATAGTTATTTATTTTAAACAATAACAGATTGGAGCAGGATGGTAAGTTATCCACTATCAGCTTGGATAATTGTTTTAGTACGTAATGATTCTTCTATAAGATATTTGATGGAAAAAAAATACCTGCTCATTCTTTAATGTTGGAAGGAGAAATATTTCTTATGAGATGTATTGCACATATCTTAAACTTGGTGGTTTAGGATGGGTTAGCAGTGATATATGATTGTATTAAAAAGATAAGGGATAGTGTGGTATATTGGTCTGGAACTCAAAGTAGAGTTGAAAAATTTGAGAGAATTGCATGATAATGTTATATTTCCACCTCTAAAAAGTTATCTCTTGATATAATTAAATTTATATTTCCACCTCCAAAAAGTAATCAAGAATCTTGCCAAAAGCAGCTCATAAGAAGAAAAACCATAAGTGATTTTAGTAAATAGTCTATTTAAAAGCTAGATGTCAATTTTCATAGCATAAGATCAAAGTTTTATTAGAGATGTCAATTTAATTATAGCATGTCAAGTTTGACCTTGAAGCTTAAATTGTCTTGAGATGAGATCCTTGGCATTAAAACTATGAGGAAAAACTGAACAAAGCTTGTTAACAGAAATCAAATTTGCAGCAGCATTGGGAATGTGAAGCATACTATTTAAAGCTAAAGAACTAGAATTGGAAGTTTGTAAAGAACTTGGATCAATATTGGCAATAGGGATTTGAGCACCATTACCTAAGATAACACTATTAGAACCATATCGACGGTATAAGATGAGATGCATCATATGTTATATGATGGCGAGTACCAGTACCCATCAACCAAAGACAATTAGATTGATCATTTGAACAATCCTCCAAGTCACCAGCAGTCTCCTTGAACAAACTCTTGTTACCATAGATAACACATCATCTAATTTAAAAACTCTCTAAGATTCCATCGTGAACCATTAGAACCAACTTTGTTATTATTATGATTACAATAGTGTTGAGACTTAGATTTATTAGTCTTTCTTAAGAATCTTCCTACATTTGCTCGATACAACCGATACCGATCCTTTTTCACATATATCTTGCTTCTTTAAAGTTTTATCATAACCTTCTAAATGATTATGAGATTAATAGATAGCCTGATTTCTCTCATCCGAATGTTAGAAATAAAAGATAAATAGCGAGATCTAGCCAAGACCACTCAAATGATTAAGTAACAAATTGTAGTGTTCATCGACATGATCACCTACGAATGCTAATTGTTTAGCAATAGTCTTTGCTAGAATGACAATCTGAACAGTAAGAATATCTTTTTGAACACTTTGAATTTGCTCGTGAAGCTCCATAACTCTAGATTGAACATTTATAGTATAAGATTCCTCTACAGCCAACAACTATTCTTTTGTTGTCATGACACTACTAAAATACCCCAACATTCCGATCGAGTTATATATCCAACCCTTAATAATGGAATTAATTAAATATATTCCAATTGAAAAAAGAAGGGTCAGACATCAAAAATTTCCAAGAAACCTTGGTGGAGGGACTTAAAGAATCATCAAGAATGCCTTCTAGCCTATAAGCAGTTACAAATGTGAGAATTTGTTCCTTTCAAATCATGTACTCGTGATCATAAAGTTTTACTAAGAGACATATATTCATGGGAGGAGATGATTATATATAGAATCTAAGTAAAAAAATCTTTCATGCTAGAATTTGGATTAAAACCCAAAGAAAAATTTGGAAATCCAACACCGGGAGGAAAAACACTAGGAAGATCATGAGAAGTACAAACTAGGGGAACAACAAAAGAAAACTCACGTGACACAGAAGGAATCCCTGGAAGAACAACACCAGAAGAATCTCGAGAGGAAGGCATTCCTAGAGGTATAGTGCCTGCAACAACTCGAGAAGGGTCCCCAAAAAAATTGAGAAATTGAAGACGATTGAATCCATACAGCATTTGTAGCTCTGCCCATATGAATTTTTATTTGCCATTCACAAAAAGACGAAGATAGCTCTGATAATATTCACAATTTCAAGAGCTTGTAAAGATGAAAGGAATACTTAAAGTATTAATATTGATTATTGAAGATAGTAAAACTACAATACAAATATCAGTAGCTCACAACTACTACTTATAGCATATTAGTGAATAACAATCCAATAGTTTCTACACTATAAGTCACATGTGTGCTTACTCTATTGATAGTACAATAAAAGTCATATAACAACATCTAGACAATACACCTAATAATACTAACCCATAAGCACAAGAAGATAACAAAACACAATACATATATTACTTGCTACCCTAAATATATCCAACAACTTCAAAAGCTTTGCAGGGTATTTCTTACTCTTATTATAAATTAGTACTTGCGGAAGGGAAAATTGGATACAATTTTAGTTGCACAAATATATAATTATGGATAACAGTAAAATAATAAATAGTAAGAAAATTGATGGTACACAATGATTTAAGTGATTCAACTTTTTAATGTGAAAAATTTATTTTACTGACGACAGTACACCGAGAAAAATCCACTAAAAATCAAATAAAGATACAAACACCGATATTTAAAGAGTTTTACAAAATATACCAAAAACCAAATACATCAACAAAATAACTCATTTTAATTTACTGATAATATATAGTAAGATAAATTAACAAACTTACTATTAAATCAAATATTAACATACAAACTAGAGAAACTTGGTATCATAGTCACTGTTCACGGCGCAAGAAGAATAAGTTGGAGGCTAGGCTTGTCGTCACTGGTGTTGGAGATCAACAAGGGTACGTTGTTCTGGATATGGCTGGGTAAAAGTCTCTATTTTTAGCTTACAATTCGGCGATTCTCTCTCTGCAGTAGCTTCTCTATCTCTACTCTCCAACAACTTTTGTTTTTTCTCTCTATCTTTCTTTAGCGACTGTTAATTACAGTAGATAAACAAATGAAGATATATATATATATATATATAGAAGAGAAACAATTTAATTAATAATTTGGGCTTTAGGATATTTTCGGTTTTTGGTCACTCACATAACTATAAGTCCCTCCTACATTTAAGAGGAAAAAAACACAAATGTTAGGTATAAGTATAAATGGTAGGTGCAACCACAATTGGTAAGTACAACCACAATTGATAGGTGCAACCATAAATGGTAGGTGCATCTTACATTGATATGCAATTTGGCTTGTAAATAGGCAATGTCTTTGCCTTAGAGACACATCAACACACCAAAACAAGAAAAGAAGCAAAGCAAAGCCAAAAGAACAATTTTTTTTTGAAGAAAAATAGTGTTGTGTGTAAGAAAGTGAGAAAGAATATCTTAGAAAAATATCCCAATATTTTTCTAAAAAGAGAGTGACAAAATAGTGAGTTTGGGAAACAATTGTGTGATAATATTTTGGATTTATCTCAATTTGTTGTATTGCCTCTCACTTTGTACCTATTAATTTTATTAGTGGAAGAAATATTTTTCGAAATTTGTCCCGTGGACTTAGCCCAAATTAAAGGGTGAATCACGTTAAATTTCTGGTGTCATTATTCTACTCTGTTGAATTCATTTTATATTTACCTGTTGTGCCCAACAACTGATATTAGAGCTAGTCTAGTAAAATTCTTAATATGCTCTGTGGTTGCAACATAGACTGATCTACCACATCAAAAAAGATTTTATTAGGTCCAGGGTGCATTTATTTATAGAAAAAGAAACACAACAGAAAAAAATGTCAGGCCAAAAGGTAGATATTGAGAAATTTAATGGCAATAATAATTTCTCTTTATGGCAAAGGAGGATAAATGATATTCTCATTCAACAGAAGGTCCATAAGGTGTTCTTGGAAAAAAAATAAGGTAGCAACCGTCACCGAGGAACAATGGGAGGAAATAGATGGGATTGTAGCTAGTACAATTTGTCTAAATCTCTCAGACAGTGTCTTGCAAAATATTAAATCAAAAAATTGCAAGACTACTAAAGAAACATGGGAGACTCTAGAAAACGTGTACATGTCAAAGAACTTTGCTAATAAATTTTATTTGTGGAAGAAGTTATATCAAATGAGGAAGGAAGATAATGTGAGTATGATGCAGCATGTTAGCAATTTCAACAACAAGCTTTCTCACTTAGCAAGATTTAATGTGAGTTTTGGCGATGAAAAGAAAGTTGTGATGTTGTTGGCATCACTACCCTCATCATATAATCACATCACAACAACTCTGACTTATGCAAAAGACAAGATGAAGTTTGAATTTGTTGTAAAAGCCTTGTTCTCATATGAGAAACAAAACAAGGAAAGAGATTCAAAAGCACAAGCTCTTATCACAGAGTCTAGAGGAAGTAGACTGTACAAAGAACAAAAATCCAGAAGCAAGAGCAGAAGCAAATCAAACAAATATGCCAATTACCCGGTAGTTAGAGTGAAGCTCTATTTCAAAAGTTTTTATAAGAATTATTATCTGAAAATGTATTGACAACATGTTTTCAGTGGTAGTTTTAAAACTTGAAATTTAATACTCGGATAATTAAATTCTTAGGTTTAATTTAGACACCTTGAATAAAGTTTAAACTGTCTAACCCCACCAAAGGTGGCATTTAAATGGTTCATTTTCAATCTCTTAGAAAAAGGAATTAATTTAATTAACCAAATTAGTTATCAACCTCACTCATAGGTGTTAATTGATTTGTTTAACCCCACCAAATGTGGTATTCTTATAAAAGAAAGAGAATCAATATATATCTTTAATAACTTAAATAATATGAGCAACCATAATTAACTTAGTTATTATATCCATAAATACTACATTATTATAAATGATAAAATTTGCATAAATATTTATTGAATCTTTATCTATGTTTATTTTTATGTTATTAGATTAGAAACGCAAAAACACAAATATCGTGACAGGATGTTTAGGATTTAATTTCATTTTTAAAAGTTTGAATAATAAATTAAAACCCACATATATTCCTTCTTTAGATCGACCTTGAGAGTATACTTATCATTTTCTATGAAATGATTCGTGCACTTGCGAGAGTTTTATAAATATAAAACCAAAGTATCAGTAGGATCAGCTATGTCGGTTTTGCTCATCAGTAGGTGCAACCACAATTGATAGGTGCAACCACAATTGGTAGGTGCAACCACAAATGGTAGGTGCATCTAATATTGATATGTAATCTTGCCTATAAATAGGCAATGTCTTTGCCTTAGAGACACATCAACACACCAAAACAAGAAGAGAAGCAAAACAAAGTCAAATGAACAATTTTCTTTGAAGAAAAATAGTGTTGTTTGTAAGAAAGTGAGAAAGAATATCTTAGAAAAATATTGAGATATTTTTCTAAAAAAGAAGTGACAAAATAGTGAGTTTTGGAAACACTTGTGTGACACTATTTTGAGTTTATCTCAATTTGTTGTATTATCTCTTACTTTGTACCTATTAATTTTATTAGTGGAATAAATATTTTTCGGAATTTACCCCGTAAACTTAACTTAAATTAAAGGATGAACCACGTTAAATTTTCGGTTTCATTATTTTTAAGTAATGTGACCAACAATAACAACTCTCATTAACTTTTTCTATCCTCTCAAATACATTATTACAGAACTTATACTTTGCCTTGAACAAATTTTTCACCGCAAGCTCCAAATACTTTCCCACTGAGCTATGTAGCCCTCTATAGTCTGCACATCATTGAATTCTGAAATGAATATCTCAAGATAATCCAAATTAAGGACTTGTACGTAAACTTGCCCTAACATTCGAGATATATAGATAAATCCATTTCTTAATTCTATTATTGGCAATCAACTTCCCGAAAGTAGCATAAACTTGCACTTTAGTAACTTTTTCTGATTCAAAAGTAATTATATGACTAAATCAACCAATTTAGGGTTTTACTAGTGACATTTTCATTCCAATGGAAATTGAGTTTTAAAGTTTAATCGATATGAAGGATTTTTATTTATTTTTTTGTTATTTTAGTTTGTCCACATAAAAAAAATAATTAAAAAACTTTTATATATCATTTAAGTGTGATAAACTCGTGTAGCAAAAGTTAATCGTGTTTTTATTTGTTTATTGTGATTTACAGCTTTCTTTAATTTATGTAACTTACGTAACTTTGATATATTTACTATATAGTTTATATACAAAATTGAGTTCTTGTTTGTCTACTCTTTTAGTTCTTAATATAGTTAAATTAAATATAAAATTACCAAAATTCTTACTCATTATTTCTATCATTCCTAACGTGACATTACTGCTAAATTATTACGTATATATACACATGGTTAAATAAAAAAGGATCAATAATAGATCTATTTTTTTAGTTAATATTTATATTCGGAGTTGAGTATGCAATCAAAAATTAAACTCATTTAATTATATGTATAAAAGTTGTATGTACGATTTAAATTTTTTCCTATGATTTGTCATGATCTAGTTGCCTTCCTTCATCGGTGAAGGAGCTTTTATAATTTTTATGTTTTTAAATATTTTTACAAAAAGAAAATATTTTGAAAAATTACAAAAAAAAAAACTATAATTTTAAAATTTATAATAACAAAAATAAAACTCTAATAACATTTAATGAGATATAAATTATCGTAATTCAATTTGAATAATTTTTAATATAAAATAATATGTAAAATTTATTTTTATTAATAAAAATATATAAAATGATATGATATTTTTATTATTTAATTAATATTTTAACGTGTTTTAAAAAATGTTTAACCAGATAGAAGGAGTGGGAGGGAGAACCATTAAAATTAAAATGGTGATATATTCCATGATTGAATTGGATGATAAGTGATTTCAAAGAAAAGAATAACACTTAATGTTTTGTTTTCTTCCAAACACCTCATATCTACATCAAATATTGAAATTCAATTGGAGTTCAATTTTTTTTTTATATGCCAAACTACAGTAAGCAGTGTTAAAACAATATAAAAATAACAATGGAGTTTTAGATTAACTCCAAATGAAAAACAAAAACTATTTATCAAATAAATATTACTAGCATTATGCAAATAAAGAGACAAGAAAGTACCATTAACCTACTAAGATAATATTTGTCATTAATATTATTTTAAAATTGTAATATTAACATTGTGAAAAATATATGTATACACTTTTCAAATAAAAGAAAGAAGGAGAAAAAAAGAGTCAACCTCGAGGATAAAGATGATTAATTGTTAATTATACAATTAATCACAATTTAAATGGAAACAGAAAAGTTACATATTCTCGTTGAGGATAATGGGACCTTATTTTATAATAATTTATAATTAGCACAACACTACGTTAAGATTACACGATTATTAATTAAAGATAAGAAAAAATTTACAGTCCAGTTACAAATACTTCTCTCACACGTTATAGGTTGGACTCTTGGGTGTATATGACCCAACAAATTAAACTTCTTATTTTTATATAATTTAATTATATTTAACATATTTCATATTTAATTCTTTAAAAACATAAAATATATATTCCTACTGCAATTTTAAATTAATTTTTTTTTACGTTTTATATATGCATACACTATATAAATGAGATTAAAATAAAAGTTTTATTTATACATCATGCCTTATAGTAGAAGTGTTCTCCACGGACATTGTGGAAAGAAGAAAGCTTTAAAAGGACTTTGAAATTTTTTTGAAAGTGAAGAGGAAACAATAATATTTTGATAAAAAAAATATTATTTATTAATACTTAAATTGTTGCTTATATAAAATGAGAAAGATTATCCTTATTATCGAGAACTCTGATTCAATATGTTATAATGACAACAAACTTCTCTCAACACTTAATGGTGCTTCCAAATTTTGATTGGGATAGTTTTAATGATGTTGTATTCTCATCGAGAACTTCGTTATTATAATAATATGTTTGAAACCACTTTAATAATTCTAATATCTTTTTGTTAAAAGATTTGGAAAGAGAATAGGGAACAAAAATATTTTAATAGAAGAAAATACTTGTTGTTAATGCTTAAATTTTTACTTATACAAAATAAAAAATATTACACTCTATTTTTACTAAAAGTCTCTCATAACCAATGTTTTGAATCATATCAAAACATCTCTAATTTAACAATTGTAATTAATTTATTAAAATTATACACTAAAATATTTAATTTTTATAATTTTTTACCACTCTATTCTTAAAATATCTAAATATTTTCTAATCATAACTTAATATTTTTGGATTTTAATATATAATAAATTCTTAATTATAACATATAAATAAGTATTTTTTAAATTAGATATTATTTAGACTAAATTAAATTTGTTTCAAACACGTATGCGTATGGAGAGAGTGAGAGACTAGTTCTTTCAATTTTCTCTTCTTCGAAGGGACATGAAGAAAATCGATTTCTTAAAGCTACGTGTAGTTGTGCAGTGCCTTGTTAGAATTTCCGGGTAGGCAGGGATTTGAGGTGGTGCTTTGACCTTTAAGACACGTAGACGTCCAACCATTAAAATTAAAGAAATGAATTGACAACTTCATCTTTATCTGCAAAAAGTCTTTGATGATTCCTATTAACTATTAGAAAAATATAATTAATTTATTATAAATAATAATATTATTATAATACTTTTTAATATTCTTTTATATTTGATTATATTTTAATATTATAATTATTAAATAAATTTATTGTTAATAAATAATTTTATAATAATAAAATTATAAATTATAAAAAGTAATAATATTATCGTAATAATTTTTATTATTTTTATAATAAAATATTTATTTTATTTTAATATTAATTATATCTTAATTTATTATTATTAATAAAATATTTTTATTACCGATAATAATTTATACTTTTTATTAGGCTCACATTGTTACATCGTTTGAATAAGATATTATTATTCCAACAAATTATAACTTAATAATATAAAGTATATAAGTTACTACTTTAAAGAAAGGAATATATATATAATGGAGTCATGATGTGATAAAATGAGTCATTTTGTGTTTTTAGTGGACTACAAATTTTATTTATATTTTAAATTTTTATTGATTTATAAATATAAATTTTATTAACCTCGTGGACCATATTGCCCAAAAGTCCACTCTAAAACCCATTTTGACTCTCATCACATAAATGGAATCCCACTTCTCCCATTAAGAATTAAAAAATATGCACGTAAGGACAAACCCACTCCATTAGCCACAACCAACCAATAAAAAACGAAAATAAACCACTACTAGTCTACTACCACCAAATGGCAATTAATTAATTAATTTCCTATTTAATGTTAATTAAACACCGCACCAGCTGCCAGATTCGGAGCATGCTTATCAAATATATAAAATATATATATATTTTTAATAAAGTCTCTTAATAAAATTTACATCCCAAAAACTCTATCTTCTACACCTCCATTTGTTACAAAAGTCTACGTCTTAGAGCTGGTTGACTCGAATATCAATCCGATCCCAGCAGAAGGAGGAGCCACGTTCTCCTGCATTGCAAGCTGTGCGTGACGGTGCTCTCCTTCGTAAGTTACAATCAGCATCGTTGGATCATCTGGTGCTCGTTCCACGTGCTTCCTCGCCGGGCAAGCCTTAATTGTACTGCACCTATAATAACCCCTGGCACATAATAATAATAAAAATCCAAAAATAAAAAAATCAATTTACCAATAAATGTATTAACCACCAAATTCAGAAAACTTAGATGCAAATTAGAAGAAAGGTATAATCTAACCTTGGATAAGGTGAACCCTTGATTGGCTTTTGTCCATATTTCCTCCAAGAGTACTCGTCCGCTGGAATATCGGCTATTTTCGAACTAATTGCTGGAACTCGAACTACTATCTTCACCCGATTTTTCCTGATTTTTAATTTTATTATTAATATTAAATATCAGAATGTTATAAATTAATTATAAAGTTTCTAGAAATGTATAAACTCTGCCGTGCGCCGGCTGCTGCTGCATCTTTGAGACCAGTAAACTTGATCTAAGTTCATATTTTATCAAGTTATTAATATGATATATTATTATTATTATTATAAGTTCCACTGTACTTATATAATAATATTAAATGAAAAACTTACACCTTAATATTATAAAAATTGTCACATAATTATCATATACAAAAATAATTAAGCTAATATATTCTAAACTCCCAACTTAATTCAGATTTATTTAGTGTAATCATCTATTATTTTCATTTTTCATAGTAAAAGAATTTTTTATTATAAGACTCTTTTTTCTTTTATATAATTTTTCAAGTAATATGTAAATAAATTAAACTTGGATTTTAATTTAATGTGGTTTTTTTTCAAGATTTAAATATCTTTTTATTTAAGTATTTATTGAATTTAAAATATAAATGATGAAGATTTATAATATCTTATCATAGAGAACTAAAAAAACGAATGACATAAACTTAAATCCTATTACATAATAATTTTTATTTACACTTATAATTAAAATAATTTGATATATTTTTATTTTATTAATTTAATTGTTTTTATATTTTTAATTTAAATAAATGAAATTTTATAAATAAATAAAACTAATATATATTATTAAGTTTACATATATCCAACAAAATGACAAAAAGGAAAGGAAAAATATCAAATTTAGTGGGTTGAAAAAATGCGCACATACTGTCGCTGACCATTACCCAATAATGGTTAATGAGTCAGTCACTTAATATTGACTCGGTCCATTTCACTCAGATTCTCAGATAGAACCTAGCTCAAGCCCAGTTCTAATTTTTTGGTAGTTTAATATCTACAAGACGGTCCCCAAGTTTAACAACTAATTTATTGGTATTTTAAATAAAGTGAAATTATCAAATTATTATTGTGTGACAATGGTTCAGACTTCAGATCATGAATACGATTGCTAAAATGCGCAGGGGGTGAAAAACACAGCTTACTTTCGTTTGGAGCAATGGCACTTTACGGATCCGGATCCAGACATCGATATCTTCCCTGAAACATCTTCGGAGTTAGAGTGCTCGTGACACCTTTTCTTAAACGGCGCGGAAGAGAGAGGAGGCTTCCCACCGGAAACAGTCGGTGCTGGAGTTAAGAATATAGAGCCTGTCTTTCCGTTCGATACACTACCGTCTCCAGTGATCGCCGATGACATAAGCGACGAGCTAGAAGAAACGCTGAAGCTCTCTTTCGCGGACTCGAACTCCATACTCTTCTGATTTGAAGTCAAAATACTAGGCTTAGAGAAGTCAAGAGTCATACTCTGGGGTTGAGCTGGAACGAAACTCGCCGAAAGATTGACCGGCACAGGAGCAACGTAGACTGGAGGCGGAGCTAAAGTTAGAGTTGGAGGTTCAGAAAGAGGGAGCGAAGCCACCGATGATGAGGAATACGGTGGTGAATAAGAAGAACAAGAGGGAGACGATTGAACCGGTCCACGTCTGAACCGAGCGTGACCGGTCCGATTCAGGAGAGTAATAACTTTCTTGAACTTCGAAACAGTAACGTCCGTTAATTCAGCGTAGTCCGAGCGGTTTAGGTGAGTTTTGGGTTGTTGCTGATTAGAAAGGAGGTAGATCAGGTGTTCCATAGTCTTCAAACCTTGAGATGCGGCTTCTTGTATAGCCTTTTGTTCATCCAATTTTGGAAAGTTATTAATCAAATCCACTGCCATATTATCTCAAACAAATGGAAAGTACAGAGGAAAATTAATGTGAAGAAGAAGAAGAAGCTCAACAAGCCATTGATGGAGGTAGTAAGAATGAGGAAGCAGGGGAGGTTTATATAGCAACGTCAGGAGGTGACCGGATGACCGGGTAAAGGGAAAATAATGGTGGGAAAGATTGAAGAGTTTACTTTCTTTCTTTTCTTCTTTTTGTACAAGTCAAAATGCTAACTTAATCCGACGGTTGACATATGGTATAAAACTTCCAATATTATTATTATATTAGGAAATGAGATACGTAGAGGATCTTTTCATAAGGTAGTGTGACATATTATAATCATAGCGGATGCATTAAATATAAAATAACTTAAGTTTACTTAAAAGAGATTTATTCTACAAATTTTAAAATTAATTTATCATTCCACCGACACATAGTGTGAATAATATATTTAAAAAAAAAATTATATATTCTCGTAATAATTTAATTAATATATATTTTATATTAAAAATACGTTGAAAAAATGATAAAAATAATACATTTAAAATTAATAATTATAAAAATAACATTCTTTATATACAAATCATATATTTTAAATATTAAAAAAATCTTACATAACAATGTCTAATTATATATTATTTAAATTAAATTATTATTTATTTAAATTTATTAAATATTAAATCTTATTCAAAATTATTTAATGTTATTTTATTATTAAGATATTATTTTTATAATTTTTTAAATATATTTAATTATATTTTAAAACAATATAAATATTTTTGTGTTATAGAAAAATGAATATATAGAAAATTGAAAAAGGTTAAAGAAAGAGAAAATGCCTTACTGGTTCAGTAGGTTATGATACTTGTATATTTAAGTTTTTTAGTTTTTAATTAATGTTATACTAAGTTTGTAAAATTATACATCAAATATTTTAGTTAACCTATAACCTATGGTATATCAATTTTAGATTTAAAAAATGGTACATTAAAAGTCCACGGGAACTTATGATTTGCTAATTTGCGAGCATAGTGGAATTTTTATATGGTATAAAAAATAGTATATTTAAGTGTTTAATTTACTTAACTTATTAGATTAAATTAACTAGTGATTTTTTAAAATAAAATATTAAAACTGATTTAATTTAAATAAAATGTTTAAGAATAATCGAGTCTTGTAAGTTAGATAATTGGAATGCATTAGTCTTAAACTTTTTAAGTATATGGTAACGCAGTTTTGATAAAATTAACATTAATGTCTTTTTTTAATAGTTGATTGAAAAATTGGATAATATATTTTCATTTGTTATTGATACGACTAAATTTGTAAATTTTTTTCTAGAATATCAATTATAGGTTATTGTGTTCAATTGAGTATTTTCAGAGCCACTTTTTCTATTTCACTATAATAATTTAGTTATTTTTGTCAAAATATTCTCTAATAATTATCATATATATTTTATATTATTTCTGTTCTGTTTTTCTATAAAAGAGTTTAACTATATGTATACAATGAAAACGAAAATTAAACAATGACCATAATTCCTACACATCCATGTTTTATGGCCACTAATATTATTGTCTGCTCCATATTTTGCTCCACTAAGCATTGGTGTATACCACTGTTACAGCATGCACCACAACACAAACCAACACTCCCTCTCAAGTTGGTGCATATATGTCTCTTATGCCCAACTTGTTAAGTGAGTTGTAAAAGTTTCTTGCAGACACAGATTTTGTGAGTATATCAGTCAATTGATCTTCTGATTTAACAAATGGAAACTTAATAATCTTTTCTTCAAGATTCTATTTGATGAAGTTCCGATCCACTTCAACGTGCTTCGTGCGATCATGTTGAACTGGATTGTGAGAGATGGCAATGATTGCTTTGTTATCACAAAATAAGTTCATTTCAGAGTTAGGAGCAACACCAATCTCAGTTAGAAGTTTTTTTCAACCAAAGGAGCTCACATATTCCCTTGACCATTCCTCGAAATTCGGCTTCAGCACTAGATAAGGCAACTACCTTTTGCTCCTTGCTCCTCCATGTAACAAGATTTCCCCCCACAAAAGTAAAGTACCCAGCAGTAGATTTCCTATCCTTCATATTCCCTACCCAGTCTGGATCTGTATATCCAAGGACTTCCAATTGACCATTCTTTGAAAACATAAGTCCTTTCCCAGGGGAGGATTTTAAATAACGAAGTATTCGCATGACTGCATCCATATGGTCTTCACTTAGGCAGTGCATGAACTGACTCACGACACTCACAGCATAAGCAATATCAGGTCGAGTATGAGATAAATATATGAGTTTACTTACTAACCGTTGATATCTCTGTTTATCTGCTGGTACTTGGTCCACATATTCTCCGAATTTATGATTTTGAACCATTGGAATATCGACAGGTTTACAATCTAGTAGTCTTGTCTCTACTAGTAGGTCCAAAGTATATTTCCTTTGGGAAAGACATATGCCTTGTTTTGATCTTGTTAGCTCAATACCTAAGAAGTATTTGAGCCATTCCAAATTCTTCATTTCAAACTCATTTGACAGTTGTTCTTGAAGCTTAGAGATTTCTTCTTTATCATCCCCTGTAATGATCATGTCGTCTACATAGACTATAAGGGTTGTTATCTTCCCTAATCGATGTTTTAAGAAAAAAGTATGATCATAGTTGCTTTGTTGGAACCCATATTTCTTCATTGTTGAACTCAACCTACCAAACCATGCTCGAGGTGATTGTTTTAGTCCATACAATGCTCGTTGTAATCTACATGCAGTTTCTTTTCATGATATAACAGTATATCCTGGTGGGATATCCATGTAAATCTCTTCTTCAAGATCACCATGAAGGAAGGCATTTTTACGTCAAGTTGGTGCAATGGCCAATCTAAATTTTCCGCAAGAGATAACAAGACTCTAACGGTTTTTAGTTTAGCCACAGGTGAGAAGGTTTCTTGATAATCTATCCCGTGTTTCTGTGTATATCCTTTTGCTACAAGCCTCGCCTTGTATCGATCAACTAACCCATCTACTTTATACTTAATGGAGAAAATCCACTTGCATCCTACCATCTTCCTCCCTTGAGGCAACTCGCTTAACACTCATGTGTTATTCTTCTGCAATGCCTCAAATTCCTCTTTTATAGCTTGAGCCCATTTTGGATCAGATAAGGCTTCTTCAATGCTACTTGGAATTTGACACGAGGAGAGTGTTTGTGCAAATGCCCTGATAGGTTCTGATAACCTTTGAGTAGATACATAATTTGCTATTGGATACTTGGATTGTCGTTCTTCTCTTTCTGGGAAATATCGATTTGGAGGTTTGCCTCGATTATGTCTGAAAGGCAAAACATAACCAAGAGATGTATCTATAGCATTAGTTTGTAAAGGTGTGATATGATAGCTTACCTCAGGAGTATTCTCAGCAGGAGGATCATTGGGTACTAGAGAGTGAAGGGGTACATCAACCACTTCATCTTCTAGAGATTCAATTACTACTTCAGCTTCAGTTCTTGGAAGTTCGAGCTCGGGTCTATATACTGGCTCCTCCATATTATTGACACAATCCGAGTATGTTGGACTAGTGTCTAATATTTCAACATCAAGCCAATTTCGTTCTTGTTGGTGTGTGTTGTGGTGCATGCTGCAATAGTGGCATACACCAATGCTCAGTGGAGCAAAACATGGAGCAGACAATAATATTAGTGGAGCCATAAAACATGGATGTGCATGAATTATGGTTATTGTTTAATTTTCGTTTTCATTCTTGCACATTCATGTTTTATGGCTCCATTAATATTATTGTCTGTTCCATGTTTTGCTCCACTGAGCATTGATGTATGCCACTGTTGCAGCATGCACCACAACACACACCAACAATTTTTTCTATTTTATTACAATAATTTAGTCACTTTAATTTTACAATAAATATTTAGATTACTTTTTTAATAAAGAATCTTATTTTTATTATTTTAGTTTAACAGTTTAAAATTAAATATAAATAGTACAATATATTTTTTTAGTTAACTATTTTTATAAAATTTATATTTTATGAATTTTTTAAACACTTTTATGTATCGCATTTTTTGTAAATATTATATTCAAATTAAAACTACAAACTTTATAATATTATAAATAAAGGTTACATAAATCAAAAATTTACAAGATCAATGGTGGTAATAACACAAGGATGAACTCTCTCATGTCCATTGTCTTCATAAACTAGTATTAAAAATTTAAGGACAAACCTTTAATGTGTTCTTCAAAGCTAGGGCAATGGTTGCTCTATCTTCGAGGATGATGGACTATACAAGATTGTTTGCTTTTTAGTCACAATAATTTTTAATTTAACAATTAATGATAAAGTTTATGTAATTATAAGTATGCTATTTATTTTTTATTTAATGAAAAAAATGTTATATATTTTTTATTTGAGTATAAATATGTCAAATTATTAACTTTATCTTGAGTTATTGAGTAACAAAGAATTAAAAATTAAAATTCAAAAAACAAAATATTATTTTATGCATGTTATTTAACGGTAATTCTATAAATGTTAAACCCTAAATTTTTTTCACTAGTTTAGGGGGTGTTTAGTGCCTCATCTAGCTACCATATAGATCCGTCTACACCATTGTTGCTAGTTTGTCAAAAAAATAGCAAAACTATTTAAAAAAATTAACAATAATGATATTTATATAATTTGTTTCACTAATTTTTGATTTTTTTTTAAATATCGGTACTTATCTAAAAATACCCAAAATTTGATAGTAATTTTGTAACAATTTAAAGTTTAATGATAATTTTATAACTATAATAATAATTTGGTGGAAAAAAAATATATTTACTCGTAATAGATATAGTAATTTAATTTTAAGTATTTTTTTAAAAACATAAGTTTGATTGATTTAAAATAAATAGACATCAATAACATCTAAATAAAAAAATTAAAAATCATTAAATTATCAAAATTATCGTAAAAAAATTAACAAAAAATATGTAATTCAATGAGTAAATTTTTGAAGTATTTTTCCTTCACTCTTTCTTTGTTTAACTATTATAGTTTATAATATGATAATCTTCAACAAAATTTATTTTTAACAACTTGAGTTCTTTTACCTTTTGAACTACTACGAGACTCTAGCTACAAATATTAGATATAGATTTAGATTTAAATATGAGAAAAAATTTGACAAATCATGACTAATGTTACTATAAATAAGATTTAATTTGAAATTTTATAAGATATGGACCTAATTAACCTAGATGGGGTGAATAGGTTATTTTTAAATCTTACTAATTTATAATTTAATAACCTAAACAAAGCAACCATACATGCAATCGTGTGTAAAAATAAATGCGGAAATAAAATAATAACACACGATATTTTTAGGTAGAAACAACCTAGGCCACAACAATGACCTAAGAGGAAAACCACCGGTCCACCGGATCACCTAACTTTCCACTATGAAAATCAAATGTTCAAGTACAAACTCGGTCTTATGCTACCTTCCTTAGGATACTGCCCCAATGTACTTTACTTACAAGCCTTTGCTCTGTTTTCACAGTTTCTAAAAATTAGCGTGAGCGGTTACCAAACCAACGTTCCAATAAGCTCCCCGCCAATTAGATCGTTCACAAATCAACTGCAAAAAGGCTAGCACAAAAAAAAACACAAGTGCCCGTGTGTGTTCTAGAGCGGATTTAACAATGAATAATCCTAACTAGATGATTCAAAATATATATCATTTAAACCAAATCAACTAGTACATTCTAGAGTAAAAAAGATTAAACACAAATTTAATAAAAATAGCTTCTTTGAAATTTAATCATCAAATCAAATAATTATGATCACACATAGAATTATTTAATTTAAATATGTAAAAATCTAATTAAGAAGAAGCTATAGAAAGATAAAATATATCAAATAAATTTATCAATAAATACCTCTAATAAGATATCAAATTGATATTAGCCATATATTTAAATTTGCGTGAAAAACTATTCCTTTGATATCCGCATAAAAACAATTTACTGGGAATGAGAACACGAAGCAACAACGTGGAGGTTATTAATCTTCAAATCAAATCAAGAAGATTTTGTCAACAAGCCAAAACCTTTACTCCTTCGTATTCACTTATTAATTCCTTGTCGCTTACAAATTTCTTACACCTTCATATAAGCTGCGTTGATTACCCTTTAAAATATAATGAAGCAGAGAAGCAATGATATATATTTTCTTTAAACTCTTTTATGCTTTGGTGTTCAGCCGTAGGTTTTTTTTTCTTTTGCTTTTTAAACTCTCTCAGCCTTCATCCCTACCTCAGCTTATATGTGTGTATATATATAGATAATGATAACCTACTAGTATTAGAGTTACAATATTTTAGGCTTCATTATTCAAGGCCCATTTAAATATTTAATTAAAAAATATTTTTAAATCACATCTTAAAAAATATTAAGACACATAAAAAATATTTAAATACCAAAAATAATTTTCAATTTACAAACATGTACTATTAAATGTATAAATGCAATCCCATGTGTCGTAGTTATAAAAAACATACCTGAAGTACGAATATCTGGAACTCGAGTATTTGTTGGGCTTTTCTTGATAGACTTGATAGCAGGCCTAAAAACAAATTTACAGATAAATATTTTGTCCACAAAAATAGCCAACACTCATAGTCCTTACAAACTCCCCCTTTGGCATTTTCGTGTGGCAAAACCTCTCACTTACTACATGACACTTATAAAAATTAGATAAAAATACAATGAGGTCCCAGACACCATAGTGGAACTATCCTATGGTCCGGTGAATCCATCTTCGCTACAACTTGATAAGCCTGTAAGTAACTGAAATGACATTGACAAAGCATAGGAAAACTTGGCATGAAAGCCTCATTGTACATTAGTTCAGTTTACATAAAAATAAGCGAAGTGTAAAGAATAATCATGTAGTATGCATTCATATCAATCAAGCTTAATTAAATATGTTCTCCCCTTATATGTATAACAAAATAAAAACATGGAAGTAAAAATTTTCTCCCCCTTTTTGACATACGAGAAGGACAAAGCATTAGACAAAGAATTGAAGTTAAACTCCTCCTAAAGATATAAAAGTGTAAAATCATAGTAATGCAAAAGTGCAATGTGCTTTAAACTCCCCCTAAGTTCTATGACTCTCTAACTTAGAAACCAATTAAAAAAGTAATAAATGAAAAATACTTTTTTTTTTAAATTTGCATACATAGCCACATAAGGTATTAAACTCATTTAATTACAAACAAGCACACAACTAATTCAGAACTCATCATTTTTTTAACTCCAATTTTGATTATTTATCATATAAATAAATAAGTAGAATAAAATAGGTGCACATGCACACTTCGCACATATAATGACATATTGACATTTACTTAAAATAGTATACATGTTTAAACTCCATAAATATGTCAATTAATTCATTTATGATCTATCAAGAAAGACTCAAAAGAAAAAATATCACCTATCATATAAAAATATAATCGAGTCTTCAATCTTACAGAATAAAATATATTTACTAAAAGAGGACTTAATTTTTTTTATTTTTTATTTTTCTTATAAATGAGGTAAATGATATATATATATATATATTTAACCTCTATTAGCTCTTTCTTTTTGTGCATTCCAAGTACAAGATTTATAAGCAATCAGTTTTTGCATAATCTTTCTCTTTTTTTTTTACACGAGCCATAAACTTAGCACGATGACTTTCACACTAGTTGTGAGGTAACCCTCTCCGTTCATTGCGGTAGCTTCACACATCACAGTAGGTAGCCCTCTCAATACTAGGTGCCTCCATACGGTAAAATTTTAGTAAGAAAAAGTAAAACTCAACACAATTTTACAATCAAGATTAGTTAAAGTCCTAGAGTCTTTCAAGAAAATTCATAAACTTCAAGCGTAACATATATGTGTGTTTGTGAGTGTGTGAAGAAGTTTATGTCAACATCGATCATCACATGTATAAGAATATATATGTATGCACAAGCCAAAATTGTAGAATAATTTATACAATAAATATCAAAATGAGTTGAGTTACTAAAAATGAGATTATGTGTATGGAAGTATTAAATAAGTTGAATACTCTTTTGGTCAAACAAGGATTTTTTTTTTGTAATAAAATTTGAAATTCAATTTGAGCTAGAAATTCCCCAGGCACTTCTGAGATACTCAAATCTTTGCGTGTCTATGGCTTTAGTGAATATATCAGCCAATTGTCTCTCAGTAGGTACAAACTCAAGTGTTACTATTTTCTCTTCAACTAGTTCTCGAATAAAGTGATGCCTTATGTCAATGTGCTTAGTTCTAGAATGTTGAACTGGGTTCTTAGAAATACATATAGCACTAGTGTTATCACAATATAAGGGCATCATACCTTGTGGTTGACCGTAGTCCTTGAGCATGTTTTTCATCCAAAGCATTTGTGTGCAAGAGCTTCCTACAACAATGTATTCCGCTTCAGTTGTAGAGAGTGAGATAGAGTTCTGCTTTTTACTATGCCATGATACTAAGTTGTTTCCAATATAGAAACAACCACCTGATGTGCTCTTCCTATCATCCTGGTTGCCTGCCCAGTCGGCATCTGTAAAACCACTTACTTCACAAGTAGTGTCAGTAGTAAAATATAAACCATAATTACTTGTTCCTGAGATATACCTAATGATTCTCTTTACATTCTCTAAGTGTGATTCCTTAGGGTCAGCTTGATAACGGGCACACACACCAACACTAAAACATATGTCAGGTCTACTTGCAGTGAGGTAAAGTAAACTACCTATCATACTCCTATAAAGGGTTTGATCAACACTTTTACCTTGAGTGTCCTTTGTAATTTTTGTGCTGGTATCTAAAGGAGTTCGTAATGGCTTGCTAGTTTCAAGACCAAATCTTTTAACAAGGTTACAAGCATACTTGGTTTGAGAAATAAATATATTATCATGAGATTGTTTGATTTGTAAACCAAGGAAGAAATTCATTTCACCTACCATGGACATTTCAAATTCATTTGTCATAACATGCACAAAATCATCCACTAGTGTACTAGATGTGGATCCAAAAACTATGTCATCCACATAAATTTGAGCAATAAAGATCTCGTCACTACTCCTTTTAATGAATAAAGTCTTATCAACTCCCCCTCGAATAAATCCCTTGTTCAAAAGATAGTTGGTAAGTCTCTCATACCATGCTCGTGGAGCTTGTTTTAAACCATACAGAGCCTTTTGGAGTTTGTAAACATGATTTGGAAATTTCGGATCAACAAATCCTTTTGGTTGTTCCACGTACACCTCCTCATTCAAAAATCCATTCAAAAAGGCAGACTTAACATCCATTTGATATAATTTGAACTTCATATGACAGGAAATGGCAAGTAAAATTCTAATTGACTCTAGTCTAGCTACAGGTGCAAATGTTTCATCAAAATCAACTCCTTCTACTTGCGTGTAGCCTTGAGCTACTAACCTAGCCTTATTTCTAACAACAATGTCATGCTCATCAGATTTATTTTTGAACACCCATTTTGTTCCAATAACATTTTTGTTTTTAGGCTTAGGTACTAATACCCACACATGATTTCTTTCAAATTGAGCTAACTCATCCTGCATGGCATTTATCCAAAATTCATCCCTAAGAGCTTCATTCACATTTTTTGGTTCAAATTGAAAAATATAGCATAAATGAGTTACCTCACTTATTTGTCTTCTTCTTGTTACCATGCTAGCATCAGGATCTCCAATTATATTCTTAATAGGATGATTTTTTGAAGTTCGAGTTGGATTTATCATTGATGAGGTTGATACTTCTTCCTTCTTTTGTTCACTTTCCTTCAACTCCTCTTCTTTTATTCCAATTATGTCACTAGTTATTGTTAATTGGGGTGTTGTGAAATTTTCTTCATTTCCAACTTCTTCACATGTAATCTTCTTACCCCCATCATCTATAACGACATTTATGGATTCCATAACTACATTAGTTCTACAGTTGAAGACTCTATAAGCTCTACTATTTAGGGAATAACCAAGAAATATACCTTCATCACTTCTTGAATCAAACTTACCCAACTGTTCTCGATCTCTAAGTATGTAGCACTTACTTCCAAAAATATGCATAAATTTTAGATTGGGTTTTTTACCTCTCCATATCTCATAGGGAGTTTGGTTTGTACCTGGGCGAAGATATACACGATTTATAATGTGACATGCAGTGTTTATAGCTTCAGCCCAAAACCTTTTGGAGACTCCCTTGGCATGCATCATTACTCTTGCCATCTCTTGAAGTATCCTATTTTTCCTTTCAACTACCCCATTTTGTTGAGGTGTGATAGGAGCAGAGAATTCATGAAAGATACCATGTTCTTTACAGAAGTCAGCATACTTGGTATTTTCAAACTCTTTTCCATGGTCTGTTCTCAGTCTCTTGATGATTACTATTTTGTCACCTGCTTCAACCTGCACTCTTGTACAATATGAGATGAAAAACTCAAAAGAATCTGACTTGTCTCTAAGAAAGTCTGCCCACGTGTAGCGAGAAAAGTCATCTACTACAACTATGATATATTTCTTACCTCCAACACTTTCTGTTCTCATAGGACCCATAAGGTCAATATGTATCAATTCCAATACTCTGTTTGTATTTATACTCTTGATCTTCTTATGAGCAATCCTAGTTTGTTTACCCAATTGACATGGTCCACATACAGGTGTTTCAATTTTTGAAAGAATAGGTAAACCACGCACAGTCTCAATTTTGCTTAATCTAACCAGATCTTTAAAATTCATATGACCTAGCTTTTCGTGCCACAAGATAGTTGAGTCATTGCTAGCTAGGTTACATGTTACTGTGGGTGATGTATCAATATAATAACAATTGTCATGTGATCTGATTCCCTTAATCACACATTCACCATTTTGATCTGTTATAATACAATGATTGTTTGTAAATTGCACATTAAAATCACTATCACATATTTGACTTATGCTAATCAAGTTTGCCTTAAGTCCTTCCACATATAAAACTTCATCAAGTTTAGGGATACCCTCTATTTGAACATAGCCTTTTCCAATAATTCTAGATGTTTTACCATCACCAAAGGTAACTGTCCCTTCATTGTATTCCTTAAAGGTTTTAAACAAAGAACGATTCCCTGTCATGTGTCTAGAGCATCCACTATCAAAATACCAAGCGGTATTTGATTTAACTTTAAATGCTATATGGGCCACAAAGCAGTGCAACTCAGATTTCTTAACCCATCCTTTTTTAATTTTGGACATTTGAGTTACTGGTTTCTTATATTCCTCTTTTTGTGTAGTTCTTGTAGTAAAACATTTACATTTGAAATTTTTTTGAGGTATTTTAGAAACATTTGTATTCATGATAGAATCATAAGCATAAAGAAATCTACACCTAGGTCTTATATGTCCTTTCCTACCACAATGATGACAGATGGGAACAAACTGAATTTTCTTAGAATGATAACGTGCAAAAACTATCTTTCCTGCCTGAGCAATAATGGGTTTTACAAATTGAGTTTTGGATGATGAAGGTGTTGATTGTTCATCTATGTATCCAAGACATCTCTTATCTCCATATGGCTTTCCATAGTCTAGGACTTTGGTTAATTTTTCAGCACCAATGGTCAAATTCTTCATCGTTTCTTTAGCAATACTAAGTTCTTGCTTAAGATTTTTGTTTTCCTCAATGGTTTCTGCAAGTCTCAAATTCAAAGCATTAACATGATCAGACAATTCCTTTTTATCTTTCTCTAGGTTAGAGGAATTTGTTTTGTGAACATTGATGATATCATTAAGTTTAGTTACTTCCACAAGCAATTTATCTCTCTCTTCCCTCGCACCTAGACAATCCATGAATAGTTCCTCTTAATTCGATACATTAAACTTAGACAGTAAGAGAGAAGAGTTTACTTCCTCATTTTCTTCATCTGAGCTAAGGTCAGAGTCATTGTGATGTGCATTGGCAGTTGCGGTGAAGGCACAATAATTAGTGTCATCATCCTCTGAGTTACTAGCATTGTCCTGCTCACTTTCTGTGTCACTTAGTGTAGCATTAAAGGCTTTTCCAAATTTCTTTTTATTGTTAGCACAATCTGTAGAAATATGACCAAATCCCCCACAAGTAAAGCATTGAGGATTAGTGGGCTTACTTTTCTTACCATCAAGGCTAGGAGACTTGATTTCCCTTGACTTTCGGTCATTCGAACGACTGGATTGTCCCTTGTTGGAATGATTATTCTGTTGACCCTTCTTCTTCATGAACTTCTTAAATTTTCGTGCTAACAAGACTAGTGACTCATCATTCATATCATCATCACTATCAGAGATGTCCTTTTTGGAGCTTTTGAATGCCACATCCTTATTTTTCTTGGGTGGATCAAGAGAAAGCTCATAGGTTTGGATTGACCCGACAAATTCATCAATTTTTAGTGTGTCTACATTCTTTCTTTTCTCTATCGCTGTAACTTTCATCTTATAGTCAGCTGTTAAAGAGCTTAGGAGTTTGCGCATTTGTATAGGTTGTGGAATTTTCTCACCAAGGTTAGAACAAGCATTAGTGATATCACAGAAGCGAGCATAGAATTGACCAAAAGTTTCATTGTTGCTCATTTTAATAGAATCAAACTCAGATGTTAGCAATCTCAATTTTGTTTGTTTTACTTGGGAAGTTCCTTCTTGAGCAAGAGCAAGTGCATTCCATGCATCTTTAGTAGTCTCACAGTCGGAGATGCGACGAAACTCATCCATCGACACTGCAGCGAATATTGAGCTTAGACCTTTTTGGTTTGCCCCACTAAGGGTGCGTTCTTTAATGGTCCAGTCTCTTCTTGGCTTTATGATTGTTACACCATCTTTCGTTACAGAAGGTGGTTCCCAACCATCAAGAATAGCATCCCAGACTTTTTCATCTTGTCTGAGAAAGGCTTGCATGCGAGCCTTCCAGTAAGGGTAATTAAACCCATCAAAGAGTGGGGGTCTAACAGATGACCCACCTTCTTTCATTTGGTCCATAAGTAAGTGTGTGTGTCCCTAAGAATCAATCTCACTAAGTATGTCTAGTGTCAGCTCTGATACCAATTGAAAGTTTATAAGATATTGACCTAATTAACCTAGAGGGGGGTGAATAGGTTATTTTTAAATCTTATTAATTTATAATTTAATAACCTAAACAAAGCAGCCATACATGCAATCGTGTGTAAAAATAAATGCGGAAATAAAATAATAACACACGATATTTTTAGGTGGAAACAACCTAGGCCACAACAATGACCTAAGAGGAAAACCACCGGTCCACCGGACCACCTAACTTTCCACTATGAAAATCAAATGTTCAAGTACAAACTCGGTCTTATGCTACCTTCCCTAGGATACTGCCCCAATGTACTTTACTTACGAGCCCTTGCTCTGTTTTCACAGTTTCTAAAAATTAGCGTGAGCGGTTACCAAACCAACGTTCCAATAAGCTCCCCGCCAATTAGATCGTTCACAAATCAACTGCAAAAAGGTTAGCACAAAAAAAAAACACAAGTGCCCGTGTGTGTTCTAGAGCGGATTTAACAATGAATAATCCTAACTAGATGATTCAAAATATATATCATTTAAACCAAATCAACTAGTACATTCTAGAGTAAAAAAGATTAAACACAAATTTAATAAAAATAGCTTCTTTGAAATTTAATCATCAAATCAAATAATTATGATCACACATAGAATTATTTAATTTAAACATGTAAAAATCTAATTAAGAAGAAGCTATAGAAAGATAAAATATATCAAATAAATTTATCAATAAATACCTCTAATAAGATATCAATTTGATATTAGCCATATATTTAAATTTGCGTGAAAAACTATTCCTTTGATATCCGCATAAAAACAATTTACTGGGAATGAGAACACGAAGCAACAACGTGGAGGTTATTAATCTTCAAATCAAATCAAGAAGATTTTGTCAGCAAGCCAAAACCTTTACTCCTTCGTATTCACTTATTAATTCCTTGCCGCTTACAAATTTCTTACACCTTCATATAAGCTGTGTTGATTACCCTTTAAAATATAATGAAGCAGAAAAGCAATGATATATATTTTCTTTAAACTCTTTTATGCTTTGGTGTTCAGTCGTAGGTTTTTTTTTTCTTTTGCTTTTTAAACTCTCTCAGCCTTCATCCCTACCTCAGCTTATGTGTGTATATATATATATATAATGATAACCTACTAGTATTAGGGTTACAATATTTTAGGCTTCATTATTCAAGGCCCATTTAAATATTTAATTAAAAAATATTTTTAAATCACATCTTAAAAAATATTAAGACACATAAAAAATATTTAAATACCAAAAATAATTTTCAATTTACAAACATGTACTATTAAATGTATAAATGCAATCTATGTGTCGTAGTTATAAAAAACATACCTGAAGTACGAATATCTGGAACTCGAGTATTTGTTGGGCTTTTCTTGATAGACTTGATAGGAGGCTTAAAAACAAATTTACAGATAAATATTTTGTCTACAAAAATAGCCAACACTCATAGTCCTTACATAATTGAAGAAATTATAATATCAGATCTAAATCTATGTTAAATAAAAAAACATAGAATAACTTTTATTATATTTATTAAAAAATAAATAAACAATGATTAATTTATTGAAGAGAAAGTTTTATATAAAATGAATGAACTCCCTCTTTGATAGAAAAGAAAAAAAAAATAGCTAATTTTTTTGAGAATATAGAAGAAGAAGAAAAAGAGAAAAAGAAGATATTACAACGAAAGCATACTTGTTTTATTTTAAGTGATTTATATTGTATCATATGAAATTCTAGATGTCATATGTATGGAAATACATTATAAAAATATAAGATATTAGACTTTTATTAAAGTTGATTCTTAAAATTAAAGATGGTTCGTATAATTGTTTATCTTCCTAAGAAACATTTAAGGAGATCTCTCGTTAAGGATTTGATTCTTTGCTTCAGCTGACCTAGAGAAAAATAATATATTTTTAGTCGTGGGTATATGGTATTAATACTTGGTACGTATAATCTCAAATAAAATAGCCTAATATCATTTCCTTTTATTTAATAGACAAACTCACGCACCCTCTTTTGCTTTCTACGAGAATCAAACATGTCCTAATACCCACACAACAAACAAAATATTTAGTAATTTAATTATATTTTTATTAAATAAAAATTACATATTAAATTTATATTGTCAAATTAATATATTAATAATTTTTATTTAATAAAATATATTACTAGTAACGATTTAATTTTTAAAAAAACTATTTTATAGAAAGATAATTATTTTTATGAAAATATTTATAATTTTATGAATTCTATCTTCTTCTTTTTTGTCTATTTTAATACATAAATATCTCATAACATCTTAATAATTATCATTATTTTTTTCATTTTTATCTTTTATATCATTTTATTCATTCATTTGTGAACAACCAATTTTCAATATTTATTATAAAATAATTTAAATTTGTATTTTTTTATTGAACCTTTAGATAGGACATTTTGTACTTAATATCTATTATGTCATTGTATTTGTTATTATATCTTTTTTGATTATCTTATATTCAATCAAATTTAAGATAAAAGTAATTTTAATCGAAAATAAGGTGATTAAAATAATGATAAATGATTAAGAAGATCAAAATAAATGAATTGAAAATAGTTATAATTATTAACATGTGCGATGCTTCAAATGAGTTTATGTTTTTTTAATTTTAATTTTAATAAAAATGATATTTTTAAATTATTTTACTACAAATAATTAAGGGTGGTTTACGAGTAAAAAATGTGACAGGTGATAAGAGGAGTAGAACAATGAGAACGATGAGAGTGAATATAATTAATATGGTTGATATTATTATTTTCGTAATAAAATGAAAAATAAAAATAAGAATGAATAAAATAATAAATATTTTTATAAAAATAAAATTATCCTTTTATAAATTAATATTTTTAATATTAAATTATTTATGTACTGTTAAATAAAAATAATTATTAATTTACTAATTTAATAATAGTGGTTTAAGTTTGTAATCATTCTTTAAGATGGGAGGAAAATGACTTATTTCGCTCTATGGTTGCAACCATCCTAATTTAACCAACGCCTACTTGCCGTATAAGCTGGATTAGCCCATCATTACTCTATTCTTAAATTATTATAGGATGGTTTTTATTTATTTCGAAAGGTTAACCAAACTAATACTCGGACATATACACCTTAATAAATGTTATACAATTTGAAAAATTGTAAAAGTTGTTGAATTTGAGTTTCTAATTTTAATAAATACATGAACACTAATTATTTAAAAAAAAAAACTAACTTGTTATTTTATAATAGCAACCACTTTGAATTTTTTTTAGGAAAAAACTTATATTTCACTTACTTAAATAAAAATAATTAAATTAATAAAATAAAAATGCATTCAATTATAATTAGAATCACAAATCAAATGCATTTCTTTATTCTTAATAAAATCTACTACACATTGATATCTTATATTAGAGATATAATGCACACAGATGCAATACATCTCTATACACTTATACATTTATAATTTTGTTATTTAATTACACAATATTTATATAATATTATTATGTAATCTAATAGCTCTTCAAACCAATGAATCCTAGGTAAATATTAGTTTGAAAAGCAAAAAAAAAAAATCCATTATTGATCAAATAATAATATGACTCGTAAATAGAGTCATACTTACTTTTGTATAAGTGAATGTTAATGACAATTAAACAGTCACATTACAAACATAAAACAATAATCTAAAAACATTAACATTAACATTCAACTCACCCATGGACAATAGAAACACTTTGAAAAACACTAACAAATGATCCTATTATGGACAATCATCAAAATAAAAAATGGAGTTATAAGCATACGAAACTTCATTCAAAGCATAAGTGCGGAATCTTTCATAAAGAATTTTACATAATATACCAACAATGAATCTAGCATAATATAATGCCATGAATCTAACTTAATTATTTATTTCGAGAGATCTTTACATTTTAAACTATATAATTACATAAATGAAAATATAAGATTTAGATTTAAATACGTGTTGAGAATCATAACTATATCAAAATTTAAGTAAAAGAAAAATTACATTTTATCAAAATTTAAACATAATATACATATTATAATATATATTTATTAAAATAAAATAAATGAAATGTAAGATATAACCTACAGAAGTCTAGGAGACATATACGATGCTTAATTAATGTGAAATATTATCCCTAATACTCTTTCAAAGTGCGAGTTTTTATTTTTTGTAAAATCTATCATTTTGTATTAATTTGACATATTTTATTAAATTCTTAGATTATTTATCATTTTCTTTTATTATGTCATTTTTTGTGAGAGAAGCCGAAGATTTTAAGCCCAATCAATTGATGGTTCCAACGTTATTAATCTTATAATTTTTTGAACTCTATAACCTTAATTTTTGATATTGTAAAGTCTACCGTTTAAATACAAATACAATACTTATAAAAATGCGATATAATATGATGTAAAAAATTACAAAAATAATTTAATAAAATATAAATTTTATCAAATAGTTGACAAAAAATAAAAAAATATTATACATTTCAATTTTATCTCATTAAATTCATTTTATTATTAATTATAATTTTTTATTATTAATTATAATTTTTTATTATTAAAAAAATATTTTAATATTAAAAAAATTGACTAAATATATTATTTTCATTCAAAGTAATTTTAATATTTTTTACTTCGGACTAACTTGTCATTGACTTCAATTGCACCTTTTTTTCATTTTTTTTAAGTGATACATAAACTAATTTCTTTGCCAATCAATTTCATGGCACATTAGTGTTCTAAAGTTGATTTTTTCATCATTTCCTTCGTGTAGCCATATGATGAAGTTGTATTGTTATGGAGCTTTTAACTTTAATGTTTTGTTGCCACATTAACGTGTGAACAAAATTTCATATTCTACATTTTTAGTGATACATAAACTAATTTCTTTGCATGAACTAATAGATGGTATTTGATGACTTTAACGTTACATAATAAATTTTTATTAAAAACGTGTGTTAACTTTTTTCAATTAAAAAAAAATATATCATTTGTTTTAGTGTAGATTTTTTTTGGATTGTATTGAAAGAAAGCAAAAAAAAAAAAAAAAACAATGCTTTGTGGAAACAACGTAGACTTATTTAATACAGGAGAGAGATTTAGCAAAACAAATAGGGGAGTTTAAAGATTATTTTTTTATAATAAAGATTTTGTCTCTCTTTCTCTCTCTACAATGTCAAAAGGTTCATCTGACATCGACTACTCCTAATTTTACTATTCAAAACAATAATTATAAAAGCACGCGGTCAAAGAACTCGTACCACACAAACCCATTTTCACGACTGCAAAATCAAAGTTAAATAGTAAATACCATTCTCGCTTGAATCACTATTAAATATTTTACTGTACAAAAAAATCTTAAATACTTTATTTAAATACGTACAATTACAATATTGACATATTTTAATTTAATCGTAATTTAAAGTCAAAACTTTATGTATATCCAAATAAATTAAAAACAAGCTTCTTAGATAATTTTAAAGACATTCTGGTCCATAGCCATTTCTACCTAATTTAAAAGTTAGTTTACTAAAAAATATTATATTTTTAAAATAATATTTTATCAAACACTAAATTAATTGTTAATATAAATGATTTTTCTACTACAAAATTATATTAATATTTTTTATATTGAAACATAATAATAATATGTCCATATATAATCTGATTAATCTAAAATATTTTATATATCGAAAATTTTGAACAAATGTTTGAATGATTCTTCATTAAATAAAAATTATTATATAATATATTTTATGTAAAAATATATTAACTGTTATTTAACTAAATATATAATATTCTGTTTATTTATTTTAGATAATATATATATATATATATATATATAATTAATAAGTTATTTTAAAATGAAATTAATTACATACTATATTTACAAACATATAATCTTTTTACAACCAAGATAATTCTAAATCAGCATCTCTCTCTTAGTGGAACTCAGTGCGTTTTGTGCGAAGCCAAATGAAAAATAAAATAAAAATTAGATGGTGTTGTATCAACCAATTTCAAAAGCCATATAATTGGTTCGTTTATTTGCGTTTTATTAAAGTAATTTTAGAAAGAAAAATAATTATTATTATTCGAATCACTTTTACGGGATACTAAATCGGAAGGTCGTGTCAATATATAGTCAACATCCCTTTTGTGATATATCAGTGCGGTGTCTGAAGCTTTGACTCTTTCAATGGCCCGAATGAATTGAAGTCACCTTCGAGTACGCGTCTCATGTCCTAAATGGAAGGCAAGAAGTTTAACACCTTGTCTTAAAGCCATAAATTCAACCTGGACTCAGTCAATCTTTAATGTTCTAGTTGCAAGAAACGCTCCCTTGACCTCTCTCATTAAGGTCATCATATTTGGATGAAAACAATCAAAATAGTCATGGTTGATAGAGTATGTTTATTAAAAATAGTAATGATTTAATTGTAACAATTTAAGTATTTTTTATTAGTTAAAGAAGTATATTATTAATATTTAAATTTAAATTAAATTATAAATATATTTTTAAAATTTTAAAATGAAGATTTAATCCCTAAATTTTTACAACTTTTTACGTTAATCTCATTTTTTAAAATTCACGAATAAATATTAAAATTTTGATTCATAAACATGTATTATAGTAATTAAGAAAGACGTATGTAAAATTTTAAAAAAATTAAAACAAAATTGTTAGATTTAAAAGTTTAAGATTTAGACGTAAAGTTTTAAGAATTTGAGATTAAATCATACATTTAAAAAAATTTAAACATGTGTGAATTTAATTAAAATTTAAAAACCAATAATATATTTTAGTTTTTTGTATTTTATTTTGTTAGTTTTTTTATTAATAATAAATATTAAATAATAGATATATTTCTTATAAATAATTATTTTTAACAATTCATACCATTTATGTTTATCTATTTAATAAACGAGTATTATACTATTAATGTATTTTGAGCATATATATCATATTCGAGTTAAACTAATCAATTTAGTGACAAAAATCATGCAATATCTAATATTAATAATCAATTAATATACATTATTTTTAATTAAAAATGTTAATTAATTTCAGATTATATCTATAGTATTATTAACAGATTAAATTCTTAAATAATAATAATAATATTATTACTTAAATAAATCTATTCATATTATCTTGTTATATTTAACTTATTTATTAAATAAATTTATACAATTATTATCAATATTGAGTCAAATCACACATGTTATATTGTATTTGATTATATTCCTCATAAAATATTTATTATTTTTACTAATGTAATAAATAAATTATTTATTTATTTTAAAAATATCTGTGCAAATCACTTTACATAATTTTTATAATTATTATAATAAAAATTTATATTTAAAGACTTAATTTTTATTTTATTTTATAAAATAAATTATTTTAAAATAATAAAAATTATTATTCAATTTAAACACACAAGTTAAAAAACTAGTTATATATATACATATAAAGAGAACATTTTGATACTTCTCTTTCTAGCTTTTTTTAAAAGCTTTTGTAGATTTATTATATATCTTAAATTTATAACTTATTTTTGTATGATTTTTCCTATATACAAATAAATATTAAAATATTTTTATAATAAATATACAATATTTTTATAAATAATAATATTTTATATTTTTATTGTGTATTATCCTTATTTTTTGTTTTTTATCCACCATTACATACAAAACATGTTCCTATAATAAATATATTATATTATGTGAATAATTATATTTGATAACTTTATTATGTATTTTCATTATTTTATTAGTCTTAGTTAATTTTTTTAATTACATAAAAATTATTATATTTAACATTAAAATATTAATTCAAACTATTCATTTTTAACTGTTAAATAAAAACTTTATTTTTAATCAATTTTTTATGTGATATCATTCTTACATTATTATAATATTATATATAATTACGTTTTATAACAATGTTTGTAAATTTATGATTACGGTTATAAAAATTGAGATATAAGTAGAAAAGATCATACTTTTAAATATTATCATGACTATTCACGTATCATTTAGTCACGATTTTTGATCTTACAAAAGATTGTGACGTATGATATTTTTGATCTTACAAAAGATCGTCACGTATGATATGTTTATGGTTTCGATTTATATTAAAATTGTATTTTTTTCATATTTAGTTTCGATTATTATAAAATTATAACCTTTTATATTAATACTTTATATCGATTATATTAAAACCATAAACTATTATATTATATTTTTATTATTAAAAAGTTGATAACATAAAAATCATTATGTATTCATTTTTTTGCCACGGAATTAGTAGAAAAATCAGTCCTACGGCAATGATGCACGTTCCCTTTTTCATAAAATATTAGTTCTATTGGAACTAGAAAAATCCCTGAAATATATAATTATGTACATAGAAATCTGTAAATATTAAGTACACTTGAAGTGGAGTCAGTAGTAACACCGTTACAAGTTTAAATTACTTTGCTTGCTATAGAGCAAATACACGAACTAGGAAACTTACTCAGAAGCATTAAATAGTACATAGCAGGCATTAGTTAAGTTAAAACATGGGAAAAGGTAAATAAGTAGCTCAGTGTTTTGATACAGTCAAATTCCATCTCGTTGGTCAAGCTTAAATTTTTTTCTTCAGCAGATCGATTTTCATCTTTCTAGAGATCACCTTCTCCATCTTCTTCATCATCATTTGCTTCATCAGCTAATTTTGAAAGCTATTCCTATATCATGACCTTTATAGATCACTTTCTCGGTAAAAGATCTGTGTCGAGCTAAAAATTGGCAAACATCAATTTAGCACCATTAATAGTCCACGTGGTTAGCACATACAAGAAAACATTTCATCATGTCTCTTGATAATAGCAGCACTTGCTATCCTATAACAGCAGAGTGATAACCGATTGACTTTCTGTCAAAATTTAAAAACTAAATCATTCCATAAAACCATCATACTCTAATTACGAATTTACACACTAAGATAGATATCAAATCATTCATAAATATATATATATATATATATATATTACATTAATGAAGCTAAGGCAAAGTGAAGCAAATTAATATCAGAAAATGAGATAGATGCGCACAGATAAGATGCAAGTCTCCTCAATTACAATGGAAATCAGCTTATACTGCAAAATAAGGTATAAACAGGGAAGAAATAACCAAGGGACAAACAAGCACGATTGCACAATTTATCTTACTATATCTAATGAAACATAAGATATGAAAGTGAGAGAATCATATCATGCCTCATATATCAGAATAACACTAGAAGAACCCGATTGCCGAATGGTGACATTAGAAACAGCTCCATTTGAGGTTACAGTTATAAGAACTAATTACTTGCTTCCAGCATAATTCCAACGAGGAATATTTGAGGTTACAGCTACAAGAACTAATCACTTGCCATATTGAGCAAATAACACAAAACTTACCAGGCATTTTGGACAATGGAAAAGTACAGAAAATATAGTAGTTCGGCATAAAGATATGTGACTGCCAAATAAAATATAAACATGATAATACAAAACCACATTTTTTTCGTAGAGGGTGAATTCAGGCTTCACATAGAACCTAATTAGGATGATTTTAGTCAAATTGGGTATCTATAAACAAATAACAAAATAAATATCAACAACTGAACTAATATAATCATGTAAAAACAATGTGTTTAGATCTAATTTTGAAATTAAATCAAGTAAACAAACCTTTCTACAAGCTGACATTAGGTGGTGAACCATAGGTTGCCCAGCCAATAGGAACAGAGGTTTTTGGAGTATTGAAAGAAAGAGATCTAATCTAATTCCTGCTGATCAGAAAAATTCACAAAACGAGAAACCAAACAATCCCATAAAAATGCAATTCCAAAATATCCATATACACGTGTGCCTTTAATAGGCATCTCTAGTTCAGCTGCAAGCTACATTGAAGCAATAATAGAAAACCATTAGATATCTACTCTTCTCCAAGAGAAAAATACCAAACTCATAATCACAAACCAAAAATGTTGATCTGAATTATAAATAAGGGTTTGGTACAACTTAATTATAAATTTGATGGACTTGTCCATCACCCCTAAGTTAAGCTAAAGCTAGTGATAGTACTCATATGACCTATTCAGTATTTTTCTTTAGCAAAAATCTACCTCAAGGATGTTTCTTGCTGCGTAATCTCACCCATGTTATAACCCCTCACAGAATAAGGCCCTCCAAGGGTAAAAGCATCATAACTTAGAAGGTTTCCAACACAGCCACCGTAGTGCACATGAAGTACAAGAACAGTTGGAGCTGGCTTACCAACACCTTCCTCCACTTGATTTAGCTGATGAAACCCTGAGATGGTCAACTTGTACCGGTTAAAGAATGGAAATTTGGTGCCAATACCGATATCTAACTTTGCAAGTTAGCTAAAACTAACATGAGTAACATGAGATTCAACAAAATGGACTTTAGTGATAAAGCTCTATTTTAAATTTGGCTTTGAGCAGAGTACAGATGCAGACATGCTTAAGGAAAAACCATAAACCACTTACAGTTAGCAAAACAAAATCCCCTACCGTGGAGACAAGCCTACCACTAATACACACTGACTTTAAAATTGGACAAGCTAACTGTAAGTGACGAGAATAAGAGGAACATACTCAGAACGATAACTGCATTTCCTTTTAGCAATAACGCATAAAGGGCTACTCTTAGAACAAAATAAGCCCAATACGTAGATAAAACCATAAAACTCATAGTTTCACAAACCTACTAATAATAACAAACAAAAACAATCACAAACGTTTGTTACAACAAATTGGGAGGGTAACAAAATAGGAATCGAGACCAATGATTTGGCAACGAAAAACATCACAAAACTGACCATAACTACAGGAAAAGGGAACTAAGACACCAAATATTAAATGTGAAACTTATAGTGATAGAGGAGCCAGTATTCAACACGCGCTGACCGTACAATCCCTTCAGTCCCATCCATAGCAATACAACGGACCATGCTCTCACCCAAGGGCTCAGCCACTTCAAGGACCAATATGACATTGTGGTCCATCACTTCCAAGGCAGTCATGATTGGAGGCAAACCCGCCGTATCTGACATCAACTATGGCTCCAATAATGTAACAGACGTTATGGATTGTGAAGAAATCAATGTTTGAAGAAATAATCAGAAGAAGAAATAAACGTTTCATTCATATATTTTCTTGATTTGTATCGGATATTTACATTGTTTATATAGACAAATACTAATTACTATTTCACCAACCACCATGATTGAATTGTATGATTTACAGCTTGATTGGTAGGCGCCGGCCGTGTATATTGGAAAAAATGTTTGGCGTCGGTGCAGTGATTGTTGAATTGTGTTTGCAGTGTTTGTTGAATTCAACACTCCTCCTCAAGTTGGTGCATAGATGTCTTTCATGCCCAACTTGACTGAAACTTCTGTGAATACTCGATATGAGACTGCTTTAGTGAGGATGTCAGCCAATTGATCTTCTGACTTAATTTTTGGCAATTCCAATGAATTTTCTTCTAACTTTTCTTTAATAAAAAATCTGTCAACTTCAACATGTTTTGTACGATCGTGTTGAACTGGATTATGCGCAATATCACATGTTGCTTTATTGTCACAAAATAACTTAATTGATTCTTTCGCAGGATATGTCAAATCTTTTAAGAGAGATTGTAACCACAAGGCCTCACAAAGCCCAAGTGCCATTCCTCTGTATTCAGCCTCTGCGCTTGAACGGGCCACAACATGTTGTTTCTTACTTCTCCATGTTACAAGATTTCCCCCTATAAAAGTGAAGTAGCCTGATGTAGATCGTCTATCATTTATTGATCCAGCCCAATCAGCATCAGTATATACTTCAATTCTAGAAAACTCTGAGTTCTTAGTGAACAATACTCCTTTTCCAGGAGTAGACTTTAAATATCTCAAAATACGAATAACTGCATTCATATGTTGTTCTCCAGGATTATGCATAAATTGGCTGACAATACTTAAAGCATAGGCAAGGTCTGGTCTTGTGTGTGCCAAATACATCAACCTTCCAACAAGCCTTTGGTATCTTTCTTTATTTGTTGGAACTTGATCAACCTTGATACATAACTTTAATCCTTCCTCTACTGGTGTATTAGCTGGTTGACATGCCGACATACCGGTTTCTTTTAATAAATCTAAAGCATACTTTCTTTGAGATAAGAAGATTCCTTCTGTTGATCGAGAAACCTCAATCCCAAGAAAATATTTCAAGGAACCAAGGTCTTTCATTTCAAATTCTTTGGACAAATAAGTTTGTAGCGCTTTCCTTTCTTCAAGATCATTTCCTGTTACTATCATATCATCAACATTTACAATAAGTGCAGTGATCTTACCATACCCTTTTTTAGAAATAAAGTATGGTTTGAATTGCTTTGCTTGTAGCCAAATGCCTTCATTGACCTTGTGAACTTGCCAAACCATGCTCTTGGGGATTGTTTCAATCCATACAGTGATTTTTTTAATTTGCACACCTTTTCTCCATGGATTGTGGATTTCTTGATTCCTGGTGGTAAATCCATGTAGACTTCTTCAATTAAATCTCCATGTAGAAAGGCATTTTTTACATCAAACTGATATAATGGCCAATCTAAATTTGCAGCTAGAGATACCAAGACCCGAACAGTGTTAATTTTGGCTACAGGTGCAAATGTTTCTGTATAGTCGATCCCATATGTTTGAGTGTATCCTTTTGCCACCAATCTTGCTTTATATCGTTCAATCGTACCATCTGCTTGATATTTTACTGAAAAAATCCATCGACATCCAACAATTTTCTTTGTTGGTGGACGATCGACAAGCTCCCAAGTTCTATTTATTTCTAAAGATCTTAGTTCTTCATTCATAGTATCTTTCCATTTTTGGTCAGCTAAAGCTTCCTGCACACTGTTAGGAATAGATACAGCAGATAATTGATTCACAAATGATACGTTTGATTTTGACAAACGATGTTTAGACATATAGTTACTCATGGGATATTTGACTTTATTAGAAATCTCAGGTTCATACATGGCTTTAGGAATACCTCTGTTAGGACGTGATGGAAGTATTTTTCTGGTTGGTTCAATAGTTGGAATATCCTCTGCAAACGATTGGTTAGGTATATCAGCAGCTTGTGGAGAAGGAATCTCGTACTCATTTAGTGGTAGTAAGGAACTTCCTTGATGATCTTGAAGTTGATGAGGACTTGATTCCATTTCCCTTGAGTCTTTTCTATATTGAGAGTTATTACCATCTGAATTCAAGTTATTTGTATTTTCCTCACATATAATTTGTCTTTCTTCATAAGGAAGCAATTTATATGTAAGGGTTTGAATTTCAGCATGGTTGTACTCCCCTTGAAATTCAGGTGTAGAGGAGAAATACATTGTATCTTCATGAAAAATAACATCCATAGTAGTAATCATTTGTTTTGTAGGAGGATGATAACACCGATACCCTTTTTGTTGTATGGCATATCCCATAAAAACACAACGTATTGCTCGTGGATCCAACTTGCTACGTTGTTGTTTATGTAGGTGTACAAATGCCACACAACTGCTGAAATTCAGACCCTTATATATAAATTGCTTCCTTATGAAGAAAGACAAATTATATGTGAGGAAAATACAAATAACTTGAATTCAGATGGTAATAACTCTCAATATAGAAAAGACTCAAGGGAAATGGAATCAAGTCCTCATCAACTTCAAGATCATCAAGAAAGTTCCTTACTACCACTAAATGAGTACGAGATTCCTTCTCCACAAGCTGCTGATATACCTAACCAATCGTTTGCAGAGGATGTTCCAACTATTGAACCAACCAGAAAAATACTTCCATCATAAAATGCTTTCGCCAAAGCACCCCAAATTTCAAGAGCAGTAGGTATGCGTAAATATCGCTTCATGATTTCTGGACTCATTGACATAAGTAGCCATCTCTTCACTTTTTGATTTTCTGCATACCACTTGTTATAATTGTTTGATGTTTTTTCGGGTTGCAAATTTTTGTCATGAATATAAGAGAGTTTTTCTCTCTCTGCAATATGCATTTCTATTATTTGAGACCAAACATCATAATTAGTCTCATTAAGAACAATTCCAGCATTAAACACACCTTCAGACTGAACAGATTGTACAACAACTGGATTTGATTGCTTCATAGGTAATGAAATTATACCCTCTGTCATGATATTATGGTAACCAAACTAGAAAATGGTGTAATAATTTTAGGGCTAAATAATTTTTTTTTTGTGTTTTTAATATATATTTATACTAAACCGGATAAAAACCATAAAACCGGTTCAAATTTGGTTTAAAAAACTTGAAAAAATGAACCAGACGGGTGTTAGAAATCCAGAACCGAAAAAAAAACCGGGTTCAGACCTTTAAAATAGACCGAACTGGCCAAAAATATGGGAACTGTGAAAAACCGAGAAAACCGGGTTCAACCGAACCGCTGGCCGGACCAACCTGAGCCGAACTGCGGTGACCTGAGCCGAGCCAAGGCGCGGACCGGCTACGCCCTCGAGCCGGACCGAGCCGCGCTGCGCCGAGCCGAACCGGCTGAACCGAACCGGATGACACGTCATCATCTTCAACCTCCAGACGGCGCGTGGAGGCGCGTGGGGAGCGTGAAAAACTTACCCTCCACTTCAGGCGGCGCGTGAGGGCGCGTGGAAGGTTTTTCTTCTACTCTATTTTTACCAAAATGTTTAGAATTGTGTTTAGAGTAATCTGGTAAAATTAGGTGGGAGAAATACTGCTTAAAAATTGATGTTTGTAATTAATATTTGTAAGGGTGTTTGAATGAAATTTTTTTTCACGAGAAAAAAATATTTTCAGATAAAGAAATATCTGTTTTAGAGAACAAGAGTTTCAAATTTGTATAAAGCAACGACTTGGCTCTGATACCATGAAGAAATCAATGTTTGAAGAAATAATCAGAAGAAGAAATAAACGTTTCATTCATATATTTTCTTGATTTGTATCGGATATTTACATTGTTTATATAGACAAATACTAATTACTATTTCACCAACCACCATGATTGAATTGTATGATTTACAGCTTGATTGGTAGGCGTGTATATTGAAAAAAATGTTTGGCGTCGGTGCAGTGATTGTTGAATTGTGTTTGCAGTGTTTGTTGAATTCAACAGATTGTACCCTTACTGGTAAGTTCGTCTGTGACTTTTCCCTTTTGATTTCCTACTTAACCGAAACTGGTGAAGCTGGTGCAGTCGGTGATGATGCCTCGACCGAAGAGGTAGCGTACTCATCCACACGGTTAAGGATATAAACATAAGCCCACGAACAAGGAAGTGGTGATGGAGATGAGATATTAAAGGTAGTTCTCCAGATCGTAGACTTAGAGGGTAAACGTTGTATAGACGATCAGAGTAGAGAGGCTAACAACCTTTGAGAACCCATCTTGTTTGGGATTTCGATAAGAGAGAAAGAGGATGGTTTGTGAAAAATCCTTCTTTCATTTTTATTATAATTTAAATTTTGATGGTATAGATTCACCATCATTCTTATTTCATTTTTATTTGTTATCTTCTCTTATATGTATGATAAGTTTGTTTAATCTTTACCCATTCCTTTCAATTTATGGGAGGATCATAAATTTCTTCATGGATAATAGGAGCATTGTTGTGTTTCCTATTATAATAATTTTGAATTTTTTTTACAAAATTTATCTAAATGATTACTATTATATGGTCTTACTATGTATATTTTATTTTCATAATGTTTTTCTTAATTTTTCGTATATTAATATTAATATTTTTATATATTTATTTTTGAATTATTTTTTATATTTTATTAAATTAAAATTATAAATTTTTATTTTTTTTCTTGGTTACGTAGAAATTTTCTTGGTTAAGATATTCTTAGTGTTTATTCTTTCAATCATTCTAATGAATATCTTCTTAAAACTTATATTTGTAATATTTTATCACAACTACTTTTTTATTTCTTTAAAGATTTTTTCTTGATTTTATTATTTTATCTTAATTATATTTCATATAATATACCTTTTTTTCATTTAAAGATATTTTTATTTTATAATATATCAGATTTCTTGTTATTCTCCTATTATTTATGTATAATATTTGACTTTTTAGACTTCTTGTTTTAATTATTTTATTTTTCAATTTTTTTAATCATTTTTAAATTTGATTGGTGATACGTTACTTTTTTTTGTTTGTATAAAAAGCTTTTTTTCAATGTTTAGATTCTATTATTTTAATATCTTAAAATTTGTTAGTATTTTTGGTATTATTATATGTAAAATTTCTTGAAATATCTTATTCATTTTTATGAATTTATTATATCCACGTATTTAATTATTATAATTGTTTGTTATTACTATTCTAATATGTACTGTTTTAAAAATTGATGATTTTTATCTTTTATTAAATTTTATATTTTAAAATCATATGTTAAATTTAATACTTGATTTAAATTTTTATTATTAATATTAATAACAAATTTAAGATATATTATAAATTTTAATATTTGATATCCAAAATTTTCATTTATTATTCCTAATAAGTCATTATTTTGACTTATTATTTTATTGTATAATAATGCTAATTTTATGGGTGTATTAATTCATTTTCTAAAATATGTTTTATTAATATTTGATTTCTTTTAAATGAATATATTCAATTTTTTCTATGTTTTTGTCAAATTTAATTTAATTTTTTATAATGATTTTCTTATTAATTAATGATACATTATACATTTATTTTATAATCATTATAATAATACTTATTTTCTTATTATTTACTAATAATAAATTATATCTTTTATTAAAAATATATTTCTTATCCTTAAAAACGTGATTTTTTTGAATTTATCTTCTTCTCAAAGATTTGTCTTTTATTTTTGAATTTGTTTCAAAATTCTTTTTTGTCTAGTATCATTTATTGTAAGAAACATTCTAAAATGTATTATGTTTCTATTTTTGTTATATCTTGATTTTCTAGTATTTATATCATTTTTGAACGTGTATACAATATTATTATTAACTTTCATTAAAATTAGAGTAAATAGATTTTTATACCATTGAACTTTAGGATTATTATAAATATATCATTGAATTTTGATTTCTTACTTCAATACCATCAAAAGTTGAAATTGTTATAAAAATACGATTAATTTTTTTTATTTTCATACTATTAAATTTTATAAAATATTATAAAGTATAATTGACATAGATCATTTAATTTTAAGTTATATATATCTTGATAATATTTTTGTTATATTTATAAGATTTAATGATGCGAAAGTAACAAAAAATAATAATTTTGTAATATTAATGAAATTTAATAATATTTTTATAATAATTATCAAAATTCGATGATAAAAAAAAAATTACTCAAAAAATTAGGATATATATAATATTTTTAAAAACTTACGAGATTAATGATATTTTCCCAGCCATATCCACAGAGAGTGTATTAGTTATTTCCAATTCCTAGATCTACTTGCTTACTACCTAGTAACGGTGGGAAGAATTGTTAAATACAGAACTGTGAAGGATTAAAATCGAAATATTGAAAACTAGTTGAAGTTGAAACAAGGGGCACCTATAAAACTGAAACTCAAGGGTTTTAACGCATAGGTAGAATCTAAAAGGAGAGGGTTACGAGGAAAGCAGCTAGGGTTTGAGCATTCCCTCTTCGTCGAGGTTCAGATCTGTCTATTTGCCTCCCATTTTCTCCTCGAATGTGCTTGAGTTTATTTGTGCTCTGTGTTTATGTATGTCAAAGTATTTTGAGAAAGAATTGCAGTCACTGAAGTATTGAATTTCTCCAAGTCCGTGAATACCATAAGATGTTTTATGTGACTAATAGTGCTAATAGATTTGGATTTGATATGGAATTTGTTTTTGTTTTTGTTTTTGTTCCCCCTTTATGAATGTTAAGCGTTCAGTTGCACTCCATATGATCATGTTTAGTGAAACAAAGTATTGGGCCTTTTGCTTTGAAATGTTTTGTCAGTTGGTACTCTTTTTTTCTTGAATATGACATAAAAGCTTTTTCTTCTAATTTGATATTGATAAAGTTATTTTTTATTTACAATTTGATATTAACTACTTTGTAGATTATTGTCCTCTTAAATTTCTAAAACTTTACTAATTTTTATGTTTTACTTATTTGTTTGACTTTCTTTTTCATTCCATATGATTGATGTTTGGTAAATTTGTTTAGTTTCATTTCAGTCTACATGCTGTTCACGTACTGCACAATCTTCTATTAACATGAAAATGTGATTAAGTGTTCCTTATGAACTATCGACACCTGTGGCACAGATTTATTTTAACCATGTCTCGTGTTTACGTGGGCAACCTGAGTCCAAGAGTATCTGAGCGAGACCTTGAAGATGAGTTTCGTGTTTTTGGAGTTATACGAAGGTAGTACAATTGTCTGAACTATACAAGTATTGTACCATCTGTCAAGATTTTATGTGATGGCTAGATGATCTTTCATTTTTCATTGTTGGACATTCAGTGTATGGGTTGCAAGGAGACCACCTGGTTATGCTTTCATAGATTTTGATGACACTAGGGATGCAGAGGATGCAATTCGTGAAATAGATGGTATGTGCATGAACTTATGAATGTCAAATCAACTTGCATTTCTAAGTTTCCCTCGTGATTTGACATTGTCTTATCACCTGGTTCAAACCATCTATATCTAGTCTCTATCATTTTACCTTCTTTTGTAAGTAGGAATTGCTCTTGATGAGTTTTTTTTGGGGAACAGGTAAGAATGGCTGGAGAGTGGAGCTTTCGCACAATTCTAGAGGAGGAGCAGGAGGTGGTGGTCGTGGAGGTGGCCGTGGCCGTTCTGGTGGTTCTGATTTGAAATGCTATGAATGTGGTGAAGCTGGTCATTTTGCTCGTGAATGTCGTACTCGTGGTGGTTCAGGAAGGCACCGTAGCCGCACTCCCCCTAGATACCGCAGAAGTCCTAGCTATGGACGGAGGTGATGTTAATTTCTCGGTTTATACTTGGTCATTAGATCTTATTATACTCAACTCTTTCATGTAGTGTTTAATATTGTTACGGTTGTAACTGGCATACATTAAAACCTATTTATCTAAGGTGGAATTTCTATACTGTAATTCTTATTGTCATTATTTTTTATTATTGCAAGCAGGAGCTACAGTCCTCGTGGGCGGTCTCCTAGACGCCGCAGTTTGTCACCTCGTGGACGCAGCTATAGTAGGTCACCACCATTCCGTGGACGTGAGGAGTTACCATATGCCAATGGGTGAGTTACCTAATGTCAAACGTTCTTTCTAACTTTTTTCCACTTGGCTTCAAATAATGATTTGTATCCTCCTACAATATTGGGAGATGAAGATATTTTTATTTACATATAGTAAATGAGTGTGTGCGTGCCTTTATAATACATTTAGTCAATTCTTTAATTTATGGTTGATCTTGTTGATTAATAGTATCTTTCATGTTTTTGCTGCATTTTCTGTAGTAATGGTCCGAGGGATCGGCGACGAAGCAGAAGTTGAAGTTTGCAGCCCCAAAACTTGGTTTCTTTAGTGGATGCTGGGATTGAGTGTTTAATGTGCCCACACAACTCTTTAAATTGGGGAATGCCTCCAGTCACTCCTCTGTGATTTGGTTAAGTTCTTTTGTTTACTTAATTCAAGCTGGTTTTCTTTCTTATGCAAAATAGTTGTAGGAAGGGATCTCAAGGTAATTACTTAAACTTAGATTAAAGTGTATTACAAAGAATTCTGCTAAAAGTCTATGCTTTTTTCTTTTTTCTTTTATGTTGAGGTGTCGTCTGGTTCTGCTTCATTGGTTTTATGCTTCTGCCCAACTCTGGTATCTGGGGTTTCATTCTTCACTACCCAGTTCTGCTCTAGGATCTTCGATTTTGAATTTGTTGGGGTGACCTAGCCTGCTACGTCTATAGTGCTTCTATTTTGATTGAATCTCTCTGGTTGTGATGCGTCCCCCTCAAACAATAGTGGCATTTCTTTATTTAAAACTTAAAGAGGATTGAGGAGCTGCATCAGGATTTTCTGGCAGGTAACCTATATCTATTCCACAGAAGTTTCATTTTTGTGGTTTTCTGGAAAAAAAAATAGCATTCTGCAATGTGTTTGCTCCACTATAATGAACAAGGATTTAATTTTAGGTGCCTAATCAGTTAAATATGACAGGAGTGAGCACTTCGTTTGAGTTACACAACTGCACTGTTTCAGACTTTGAGTCAATATCCTGCTACGCATGACTTAAGAGCTTTGTTGTCTTCACTTTAAGTGGTTAAGTAGTGACCAAGTCTGGTTCCCAGCTGGATGTTTGATCTATTTGGCACTTATCATATAAGTGCATATAACTAAGTGATCCTTGGTAGGTTACTTTTGCATTTGATGGGTGCACTCAACAGAATAGGTACTTAGAGTGAAAAAAGGGTGGTTCTGAACCATAAAAAGTTGCATTGGATTTTTCTAATTCGTTCTCACGTTAGTTGTTGATGGGGTTGTCAGTTTTGCTAATTGGGAGCTGTGGCTGTATTTTAGGCAACGGTTATAATAGATGTATATTAGAATGTGGCCACAACCTTTAGTTATTGGGTGTTTTTAGTCTTATGATTGATTGAAGGTACTGCTCGTGACCTACATCAGATTCCAATATGCGTTATATTACGAATAGCTATCATGGATGGGATGGTTTTCTCTTCACATGTAGTAAAAGCATTTTGTTCTTGAATTTTGATTGGCTTCATACTTCTTTGTATTTGAAGCTAAAAATTTCCAACTCTGTTTCATATCACCAATATATCTTTATGGTCTTATAATGTTATGCATGAGCTTGGCTTGATTTGAAGTATTTATGGTCTTATATTGTTAGGCATGAACCTGGCTTGAACTTTAATTTCAGGCCTTGTTAGCCTAGTTTGTCAGAATTTGAGTTCCTTAATTACCATGGACATCCATTTTGGTCTTCCTATGAGCAATCCAAAATAATAAACTCTCTTTAAAGATTACATTATTGTTAAGTTAGCTGATATTTGAAAATGAACTGTTTGGTTTTATTTTTGGTTTGGGTTCACTTGGTCCTAATTGTTTTTTAGAATTGGTCAAATAAATCGAAGTTTATGATTTGTTTTGTTTAAATAGAAAATAATACATGTGAGAGACAAATTAAATCTTTTTGAGTATGGATAAATTTTAAATATTTTGATGCTGAATGAAATTATAATATTCATGAACTGTCATTTTTAGGTGGGAGTTTAAGAAGAAAAAGAGATTTTAAGATATTTGTTACATATGAATCTTTTAATGTTATTAAATTGTCAATTTTAGTTGAAAGTTTTTTTTTCTTTTCTGTATCATAGAAAAAATAGATTTTAAGATTGTTGTTACATATGATTTTTTTCCTCCTAACTTTTGTTTGTAGGTTAAAAATATTAAGTTAATCTAGTTAATTAGAAGTGTGCTAATTTTGATGATAGGTAAATTAGATCTCAATTTGATTACATTAGTTTAATTATGGAAATAAAATGGTTCAACTTAATGATTACTCTCAGGTAGGCTAACTTAAAAGAAATGTGGATGAATTTATTCACACTCCCTCGAAACATATGTTAATGGTTAGTCGATCATATCCAAAGAAGGGCAGTGACCAAAGTATTTGATAAATATTGATGTAGGAGTTGAGATTTAATCTAAATGAATTGAACACCTTCTAAAAAATCGTTTGAATTTAATCTCAATACAAAAGTATGATAAACCTTGTTTTTCTCTTGGCTCAAACTCTTCCTATTTTGTAGCAAACAAACAATTTCACTAAAAGACACAAGAAATACAACAAACATAATGCTAAATATGATCCTGAAGTTTCCTAAACATATTAATATAAGCTCAAAGACAACAACAAAACTAACGAAAATAAACTACTTATTAATAACCTAAATACTGTCTCTAATATTATTAAAATAAAAAAATAGTGTCTCCAATCTTTTACTTCAATTCTCGAATCTTGGCGAAATCCAAAACTGGAATTTGGTACCCATATAAATCAACCATTGGAAGATTACATCGGTTAAAAAAAATCTTATTAGAAAAATTGTAGTAAAAAAGACTAACCATCTGAAAGTCGAGGAACATCACAAGTTGTCTTCATCAATACTGATATGGCGACTACACCAAAGTTAAAAAGTTCATAATCACGCTTGTCATACGGTAATAAACAGAATTAACTTGAATTGGAAATGATTCTTTTCACTCTGGTTCCTTCAACTTCACGTCTCTTTCCCAATATTCCTTCGAAAGTGCGGAGTAACTACTTGGAGTCCACATCTTTATGCCAAATTGCCACTCTAAATTCAGTATGGCCATATTTGGTAGCCCTTTTAGTACCACCCTCAATATCTCCAAACTCTTTTAACAACATTGTCAATACTGCTTTTGGAACATACTCTAATATCTTTCCCTAAAAATTCAGCAGCCTTATAAATACTCGCAAAGATTAAACACATGAAGATTGATGAGATTTTCATCCTTGGTGAAAAATTAATGACATCTCCTAATAATACACGCAGGTCTACAGAAACCACCATCATGCATGGTGCTTCTAAATCATGCCTCCTTTTATACTTGAGAGCATCCGTATTGTGTTTAATATTATTTTCTCGGAACTGGAATGTTGATCTCAGCATGTTTGTGAGAGTTTAGTGCCAACATTAGCAAGTTCACCGTTTCGGAAATGGGCGGCACTAGAGAAGAGAAATTGAATGTTGAACCACCTTAACAATTTTGGCTTCTTGTCTTGTGCCAACACATGAATTAGGTGTGGTAAATGTCTTTCAAATTCTTGAAGTGGATGAAGATTGTATTATTTTTCAAACAAAAATTGACATGGTGAGATTAGCCACCCCTTTTGTAATAGTTTCTCTATTAACCCCTTTGAAGGAATATTAGAGAATTTAGCAATGTAGGCTGGAAACTTCAAAAGCACTTTGTCCTTTAGTCATTGGTGCTATGGAATCTCCATCACTAGAAGTGGTCTCGACACCCTTAAAACTTAGTCTTAATGACTTCATTTTCAGAAACAATTTGTATAACATTAACATCAGAAATTGCACCTTAAAGACACTTTGATTCCATTTCCAAAATAATCATGAGTGCCGTATTATCCAGATTTTAGATTGGGATTTTTGGATTCAAGGGAGATTTCAAAGATTTCTTGGGTGTGATTTAATGCATAGAAAATTGATAGCTTGGGCAGTAAGATTGAACTGATCTTTCAAGATTTGTTTCATAATTTGCCATGCTTATTGATTCCTTCTCCATTCTTCTTCTGTTGATTGGCAGCTCTTTCCACCATGTATGGGGCATTCCCAATCAAGTTAGAAGGAACTATTTGCACCTGATCATTTCAGGGATACCCATGAGCTCAAAATAATTTTCAATTAGGCTAAATCATTCTAGAACTTTATCAGCATGAATAAACTCAAAACATGGAATATCAATTTGATTCTTATTGTCTAGGTACTCACAACTTTTAGTACAATGAAGACCATGAGTGTATTTGGCCTTATGGAAGCACATTCTTCAAATTTGTCTTCCATGAATGCATTGCTTAGGACTGAATTAGCAAATTCAACAACTTGGGTAGGAGAGGATGTTGGAATTTTTGTAACTTCCTCTATTTCATTTGAATGGATAAGTCTCATTGTTTGGGTAGTTCTTAGAGTTGATTGATTGGGTGTAGAAAAACTTTCAGGATCGAATTCACCGATGGAAATTGTAATTGATGGAAATTGAGAGTGATTTGAAAAAATGATAACTCACAATGAATGAGTGTCGATTTGACGATGTCAAGAAGAGGAAGAGAATTTCTTGTTGAAATCGACTTCAATTGAAGTGGAAATAGTGAATGAGTTGGATGAGAACACTTGTTACGAATCTAATGGAATTGTTGAATGAGTCTGGATTGATTGAATGGAAGAGACAGCTTTCTAGGTGTTGGTTAGTTCGTGAAGGTTCTGTCTAGGTGGTGTTGTTAATAGAGATGGAGAATGTAAGCTAGAAGAGTGAATAGGTCATGCGTAACTTGGTTATGGTAACTTAGATGAGGTAGTGGTTTGGCGAAAAAAATTACCCAAATCACTTGATTTTGGGTAATATTTTATTTTTTTATCAAAATCAATGTCAAGTAAGTCATACCACAATAATGTTAAGACTTATCATAGAATATTTTTGATAAAAAAATGAAATTTGTGTTAAGACATTAATTTGATGTGTGAAGACATTTGTCTAGTATGAGAAGGCTTACGATTGACATTTAGTATCGTGGTAAGAATGATTATGACAAGACAAATGTCTTACTACAATAATAGTAAACCTTAACTTGGAGTAATTTTGGTAAAAAGAAAAAATGAAATTCATGATAACAAATTCACTTGACATATGAAAGTATTAACCTAATGTGAGAAGAATTATCACTTACTATGATGTTAGAATTAAACAAAACTAATTAGCTATACAAGTAGCAAATTAAATAATTAATATACATGAATTTGATGGTTAAATAAATAATACATAGTTAGTTAATATTATATTTTAATATGAGCAACAAATATACTTAGTAATCAAATATTATTTTTCTTAATATGAGCAACAAATATATTAGTTACAAAAATGGGTATTTAAGTCGATACGTAAAGTTGGTTTTTTCCAAAAACTGACTTTAAATAGTTTAAAGTCGGTTCGGTATAGAACCAACGCTATCCACGTAGGATGTAGCGTCGGTTGATGTGTCGAACCGACGCTATATGTGAACGTAGCGTCGATTCTAGGTGTTAACCGACACTATGTTATGTGGATAGCGTCGGTTCACCACGTCAACCGACGCTACATCCATGTGTAGCGTCGGTTGACACCTAGAACCGACGCTATCCACGTAGCATAGCATCGGTTGACATCTGGAACCGACGCTATCCACGTAACATAGCATCGGTTCGACACGTCAACCGACGCTACACACGTGGATAAGTCTTTTCTCTTCTTTTTTCCCAGACACAAACTATTTTCAGCGTTGCAGAACTCTAAAAAACCGAAAACCTTCTCTTCCACTTCTCCTCCACTCTTTCTCATTTTCCGGCCACCTACGACTACCATTTCCAACATCGGTTAGTGAGTTTTTTTCCTCTCTAACTAATCTTTTAGATCCCCTATTATTCATATTTTTTCTGTTATTATGTGTTATTATTTATGTGTATAGATTTTTGTATTATATATGTAGATTTGTATTATAACATAAGAAGAAGAATATGACGATCTTGAATAAAATAGAACAAAACCATGGTAATTTTTTTATTATTAATTAATATTTTATTTTTTAAATATTTGTATTATTTAAACTGATTTTGGTTTTTTTTTGTTCGAATACAGGTTGAAAATAAATAAATTAAAAAAAAAATTAAAGTGGAACCTACTTTTATACCACTTTTTATAGTAATGCAAGTATTATTTATCTAACTGTGAGCACCAAATATATTTATATACTTGTTAATAAAATATTATTTCTCTACATATAGTTGTAATATATTCCACGATACTATCAAGTCTTCTTTACACGATATAAAATTACAAATGTCTTCTTTATCAATCTTCATCTTCTTCCATGCTGCATTTCTTCTTCTTTGCTGTCTAGTCACGATGCTTTCATCTTCTTCTCTATAATACTTAATTTCAATTGCTATTCTCTCAACGACATCTGATAAGTATGGTGTGTCTTTGTTTTGGCTCGTGAAATTTGATGTTTATGTCGTATTTTTGTGCAATGAAGGTTGGGTGGGTGAGGAAGGATAATGATTGGATTAATAAGGTTTGAGAGCTTATATGACATTTACTATTTCAATTCAAATTTGAGCTATTGAGTGGAAAAATTCCTCCAAAAAAGATTAATATTGGATCTTTGTTTTCTGAAAACAATCTTGTAGATATTAATGAAGTGTCTTCTCGATGGAATCATCGTGAACCTTGTAAGAGTCACCATCATGGTTTCTTGACATCCTTACACAACAAAAAGACTTGTGATTTTGATAGAAATTTTGATTTAATCTAAAGAAATTGAACACCCTTTAGGAAAGAATTGAATTTTTTGATTCAAATCCATAAATATTTTATTAAAAATTAAGAGAAAATCTCAATACAAAAAGTCATACAATCTTCATTTTCGTTTCTAAGTTCACATTCTTCCTATGTGTAGTTAACAACTCCACTAAAAGACAAAAAAAAGGAAGAGTACAGTAAGCACAATAATAAATATGACCGTAAAATCCTCTTAATAATTATTAATAAAGACTTAAAAACAATAATAAAACTAATATAAAATAAACAACTTATTAATAATGTAAATAATGTTTCTAACTTTTTTTTCAAACATAATAATGTCCCTAATCTCCTACATTAAATATTCATCAAATGATTGAAAAATCTAAAATACAAGTTCTGATGTTATTACTTTGAAAATATCACTTGAAGGGTTTGATAAGGTCAAACAAATTATCATTTTGATGCATTGTAGAAGAGTAGATATTTTCAAGTAATAATATATCTTATGTTTCCAAAAATTAGCGTTATCGGTAGGTAGGAACAAGAAATATACCTTCAATTTGTTACAAAAATATCTTACTACATTATCTTACATTTATGTACTTTTGGATTTTTTTTTATTCAGAAAACTACAAAACTAATATTTTCATAACTTATAACAACTAAATAACATCTCTTATATTTAATTCATATATTTTTATTTATAAAAAAAATATCACATACTTTTATATTAAACATCACCTAATTAAATTCCATTTAAATTAAATTACGATCATTTTAAAATATTCAAAGTTTGATGTAATATTTTTGTTTTATAAATTTAAATAGTATTTTTTTTTTGTAATTTTACAACAAATTTTTAATCAATCTCATGCCCATTTTTTTAAGGGTCTAACTGCCATTTTACATCCCAAATGTTATATGTAGATATTAAAATAATTATGCCATAAGATCACACTCAAACCAAATTAATTGAATTAATATATATATATATATATGAAAAAGAGTGGCTAAAGTTTTGTAGAAAACAATTTAAGTGAATTTTAATTCTTTAGAATAAAACAATAACTTTTTTATTTATGTTATTGGTAAAGGGATTATAGGAGTAAAAAAGTTAAATTTTAGTGAAATATATAATAAATTATTTTTATTTAACACATGGTATTAAAATATTACTATATAGGTGAGTGTAAAATAGAAAATTAAATTAAAAAATAAATAAGATAGAGAGAAAATTACAACACGAAAATGTTAAACTTATTATTAAATGAAAAAAATAATGATTAAAATGTTAAATTTAATATTTATTAATAAAATCAGTGTAAATCATGTCATAATTTTAATTAAAAATGACAAAAAATTGATTTTGAAATTCGAGGGCCATTTTATTAAAAATGGTAAGATTAAAAAAAAACTATTTTTAAGCTATAAACTATCCAAATAACCTAAGTTAAGTAACTATTAACAGCTTCTTCTTCTTTTTAAGAAAAAAAAAAACTAAAACCTCAAGATATCGAATCTAATCTAAGTAAATTAAGAACTAGAACACGCCATCTACTCCAACAATGGAGGAATATGATCACCAAAGTGATACCCCTTGGCTCCAGTATTGAGCCAAACTCCAAAGCCAGACTACTACAAATTATAATGTATTAGTGGAGATATTTTTGTTTTCATATAGCGGGTACATTGATGCGTGGTACATTTTTGCATACATTCTAATATGTCCATTCACCCTTTAATTTTATAAAAATGAAAGTGTTTAATGGTGGATAACATCAACAATTAATGCTAAATAATAGGAACATGTAACAAGTTGTATTTAAGAATTTTTTGTATTAGACGCTCAGCTTCCTTCTACACCTTGCCCAAAGGCCACAGGCTCTTCTCTTATTCATGACTTCCCCCCAACACCATCAAACCTCGTGGCCTCATCTTCACGGTCCATGGCTGCGGCAATGATATCAGTTGGTCTTTCCAAGCCACTCCAATCTTCCTTGCCGAAAAAGGTTTCTCTTGCTTTGCTTCTTGACCTAAAAAGGTTGTGTTTGTTCGTGTCTCAACCCTTCGTTCCTAATGTTGATCTTGTTGCTCACGATTTTCTTCAATTCATCAAACGAGACCCTCAATTTTTGGGTCTTCTCGTTGGAATATTTTCAAAAATAAATGAATATAACTTTGAATGAAAAGTTAAAATAATTTAGTATTTAACAAAAGATATGTCAAAAATGTGTAACTTTTGAAAATTAAATGTTATGCTTTTATGTTATAAGGTTATCACTTTCATAAATGAACGTGATTTTTAAATAAATTGTAATTAATAAAATTGTTTATTAACAATTTCAAAGAAACATTATTTTTATAAAAATCATAATTTATTAAAGAGTTATAACCCGTTGAATAAGTGCATAACATTATATAAATAAGCTATTTATTTAGTTCATTTGTAAGTAAAATTTAAGAACAATGATTGTTCACTTATTATATTTTCTACCACTATGATTTCTATACAAATAAATTTAGTGTCGTAAATATTATAGGTTTAAAATATTAATTATTTTCAGTGTTTTTAAGTTGTCTTCATGAATACGATAACAAGAGACTTTAATGTGTAACTTGAAGTCGTATTTATTAAATTTTAATGCATCATGGAATTAATGATAACAAAAATAAAGATTTAAGATCCAGCTTGAACCCAAAACCAAAAACTATATATTATTTAATATGATTTTAGGTTATCTCAATTTTAAAAACTTTTGAATATCATGGTTCTACAATCAATTCAATATTTTTTTCTCTAAGATTGACTTCTTTTCTCTACGTTAAGTCCATGGGTGGTACAATTTGGCTTCTTATCCATTCACTAAACCAGATGATCATTTTCATTTAATCAATTTAATTTGGGTTTAGATCGAAAAAGAAATATTGTTATTTGGCTCCGTATTAAATATACACATATGCATGTTATAATAAAAATAGTGTTGAACTATACAAGGTAGACCATGTCTCAATGAAACATGACAATTCTAACATTAACACATGAAATCAAAACAAAAATAGCGTAGAAGGTGTAATTGAATACAACTCATTAATTCAATTGCATCCAACTATGCATGTTAGGCATATATGCACAATAAATGGCCGACAATTCTATAAATCAAAACCAAAGTGAAATTTCAATGGAAAATTGTAATATCTAATCAAATTATTTCATATTCAATCAAAATGTACCACATCATTTATAAAACATTACAAGTTTATTATAAAAATTTAGAAAAAATTATATTTATGACACATAAAAATTTATAAACACAAAATTAACACATCTTATGCACATCTAATACCCTAAAGTTGCAAATTTGGCCCCACTCATGTAAACCTTGCAAAGCATAACCTCCTTAAGCAAGCTAGTCACTTTCATTTTGCCTGCCGACACTTGATATTTGCCAAAAAAAAAAAAAGGTACATAAGCATTAAGCTACACAAAGTACAAAATAAGAAAAACGTAGAGGAAATCTGAGCCAAAAGAACAAAAGATTAAAATAACAAATTTGGGTGGGTGGGTGAGAGAGAGATTGTTTATCTACCTTAGGTGTGGTAATGCATAACACAACACTGATAAAAAAAATTAGTCATAATTGAACCACAATTTTCTCAGGTCCTTAATGGCCTTAATATCTTAATAGACAACACAAAAAATATTAAGTAAATTTCTGTGCCAACTAACACGGAAACACCACGATTAATATCACAACACGTCACAATAACACAATACAAACATGACTAACCAACAAAACTGTACCCCTCTAATCTAAGTCAGAACAAATGTACATTAATATATATGGTGAATAGAACTATAACCCAAAAACATTGGGCAGAATGAACCTTATCACAACCCTTTTGGTTTGTACAAGTACAGCCAAAAATCAATATAGCTACAAGAAATATAGGTAAAAGAACGAAGTGACATCTTATGCTCCAACCTATTGCAGATGGCTTACAGTTTCTAATCAATGGAAGATCAAAATGATCAATGCCCTATATTAAAAAAGAATAGAAAGGGAGAAAAAAAAATTTAAGCATGAATTAAAAATGATTCATAAACAAAGTAATTCCTATTTCGTACTTCATATCGCATGCAGATTATTCCTTATCTTGGTAATCGAATCCGAGAGGGTATAATCAAGTTTCAAACACAATGTTCATTTGTGTCTAGTGCTCCTTGCATTCTAGTCCATCTGCTCTCCAATTAGATCAAGACCAACAAGAAGGAAAGTGATTCCTTGGAAAAGCAAGAAGTAGAAATGGACTCCTTGAGCAGCTAGAAGGCTCCTCACAGAAGCTGTGAGTAAGAGCAATGCCAGAGCAAGTTCTTTCTTATATATCTTGTTAAACTTCTTGACAGGTTTAGATGTTGCTTCTTTCTGCTCCTTTACTCGGTTTAACTCACAAAGCTCGCCTTCAGAAGCTCCTCGGTATATCTGTAACTGGTTGGCGGGCTTTGATTCCCTTTCAGCTGCAGCTAGTAAGTCAGATTCTGATGACCTTCCAGCCTTTTTCGTAACAATCCACTCATACGAGCTACCCAACTGAAATAAACCAGATACCATAGCATTGAATTTGGTAACAGACATAGTGTTTTCAAAAAGAAGGTAAGGCACAATGAAAGGAAAGGATTTAGGAGCTGGAAGAATGTTAAGGAATGACATAAAAACCGGCACATAGCAGATGACCCATAAAGGAAGTTCAGCTTCAGGAACAAACATCGATAACGGAACAATAATGCAGAAGAGTGTGAATGAATAAAAAGGGAGGATAAGCTTCCTTAACAGAAAGAATAGTAGTATCAAGTTTGCTTTCTTCAATGTGGATATCTGCATATTAAGAGGAAGTGAGATAATTTTATTCCATATTGTTTATGGGACATGATCAATAACTTCAACTTTTTACGCAATTTTTTACACTCTTGTCTCAAAGGTTGAGATTTATAAGAGAGTGGAGAGATACAATTGCAACTTCTCAAAGGCTAAGGGAGTGTAAAAAATTTGTGTAATATTTTATTGCCAATGATCCTATCTTGTTTTATGGGACATGATCAATGACCCAATTTTTAATACAATTTTATATTCACTTCTTTATTTCAATGATTGAGATTTATAAAGGACTTGTGAGAGATATTGCTCCTTTAAATCTCAATATAAGAGAGCGTAAAAAATTGTGTAATATTTTGTAATCACTGCCCCTATCCCATTATGAGACAAAATCAATGATGCCAACTTTTTACACTCCCTTGACACAATGGTTGAGATTTATAAGGAAATGGAGAGAGAAAATTGCTCTTTTAAATCTCAACTATTGAGATAAGGGAATAAAAAAATTGTATAATATTTTGTAGCTACCGATCATATCCCTTGTTCTATTATTAACATCTAAAAATAAAGGAAATTCGAAAGCACATGTACCTTAGATGTTATAATTGCAGGAAGACACAATCTAAATAGTAGCATAGGACCAGAATGCCAACGATGTTGCTGTTTTTTGTAAGCTTCATATGACTCAGGAACTTCACAAAGTACCTGATTATGGAAGCTTTAAAATGTAATTTCAAGGAACTATCACATTTTGCCTAATGTGTTCTACTTTTTCTTAGCTTATCATAAAACACTCTGCAGAAAAAATGGATGGAAAAACTATTACATTACCTTGACATCATTTAGGAAGATGAATTTCCAACCATTGAGATGGGCTCTGACAGCTATGTCCATATCTTCTACTGTTGTCCTTTCAAGCCACCCACCAGACTCTTCAAGGGCTTTAATTCTCCAGACACCAGCTGTTCCATTAAAGCCAAAGAAATTAAGGAACACTCCATTAACTTGCTGTTCCACCTCAAAGTGGAAACACAAGTTAATATTTTGGAGACGAGTTAACAAGTTCTCATCCTTGTTCACAAAGGCCCATCTAGCCTGAACCAGACCCAGCTCAGGATTATCCTGATGCAAATGGCAAGAATAAAAAGTAACTAAAAGAATAACAAAATACTAGGACACTTCCTCTTATCAAACTCTGAAGCTATGTTACAGAGACCCTCGAAAATCGTATATTTTTTTATGCATATCAAGGTGTTAGACATGTCTATTTTTCTCAATTTTATGTAAATTTCCACTAAATTAGAGTGTCGAGTACCCACACCAATTTCCATATCATGTCGCTTGAACACGGATACTTAACAAAAAATGAATATTCCAAGTAATATACTCTGAAGTGAAAATGAGATTGGATAAGTTTTCCTACCTTGAAATGAGGCACTGTTTGCTTAAGAAAATTTGGATTAGGTTGAAAGTCTGCGTCGAAAATCGCAACAAATTCATAGTCCATAACATAGTCACAGCCCATTGCAGACTTGAGATTTCCAGCTTTATAACCAGTTCTAACAACACGATGTCGATAGATTATATTGATACCCTTTTGGCTCCACTTTGTAACCTCTGCCTTAATCAACAGTTGGATGCTCTCGTTATCAGAATCATCAAGAACTTGAATGAGTAAACGGTCCTTTGGCCAATCAATTTGGCAAACTGCAGAGATAGACTGTTCATATACCTACACAGTACCAATGAAGAAAACCTTGTTAACATAATAAAAAGTCTAGAGAGTTGGTTTACTAATTCCATCAAATGCTGCTATAGAGAACAGCATTAACATGTAGAGGTTACAATTGTACGTGGATTTTTCACTTATATGTGTCAGTTATGTGGAAGTGAAGATTGGGGAAAAAAGATGAATATTATCACGAATAGTGACTGCAATATCTTATGAAATAATGTTAACTCAAACTAGATTTTAAATGTTGATATAACTCAACAGTATTTCGTTAGTTTTCCCATAATTTACTATGAAACAACTAAAAAAAATTCATCCACTACTCGGTAAGACACCAAATAAGCTAAGAAGAGATAGAATTACTATAAGTAGCTACAAGTGTTAGTCAATTATTACTCCTCCACTATACACATAATTAGGTACTTACAAAACTGAACTACTCAACAGAGGCTTTTTTTTCCTTCTAATTTAAATGCAATTTTTCTGATTTTTTTTTAACTTTGCAAAATTGGTCATATGACTGACATCACATGCTTTGGAGATTTCTGTAAAGCTTATTTGATCTATCCAAAGAAGGGAATTCAATCCAAGTCAAAGTCCCTTATCTCACTTTTGTCTAGCTAGAATTAACAAACACCAAGAAAAGAAAAATTTATAAAACAGATTTAGAATCTAAACAAAGCAGACCAAAGTTAAAGATGAAGCTAATCAACTTACCTCCTTCTCATTACACATTGGGATTTGAACAAGAACCATGGGATACTCATAGGAGACTGACTTCTCAACATCATCTGTTTTGAAAGGATCCCCATTCACCAAGGGCTTAATTTTTTTGAATTTTATCCATAAACAACCTAAGCACAGCAAAGTACGATCTGCGGATTGGATAAGGAATAGAACAATGCAAAATTTGGAGAGTGCTTGAATAGGTGGTGCAATGTAATCTGCTCTAAAATTTAACCATGCAACATAAAACATATGGAGCCAGCCTTGAAGTTCGGAAGTCTGAGGAATATGCAAATTGGGATTCTGAAAATAATGCCAACCTTTGAAATATGCAACTAACTCAAAACCTAGAATTGCAAGTGAAGTTGCCAAAAATAGTCTAATCACTCTAAATAGTAACTTCCCCTTTTCCAACTTCTCAGTCTCTATTGTTACTTCATGCCTTTTGAAAATCCTCTTCTTTATGGTACCAAGCAATACCCAGAAAATGGAAGCTAACCAAGTTATGCAACCGACAGCTCGACGAGCCCTCAGAAGTAAAATCCAACTAACTTGCTTAGCATTCTTACCTCTGCTCTTCTCTACAGGCTGAAATGCAGCGTCTGGGCCGTCAATTTCTACAACAGAGAAATTTGGATTCTCCATTGTCACTACAACTGGTGTTCCTTTTCTAGTATTATCTTTTGACCACCAACTGGAAAAATCTAATCTTTGAGCCATTTCATCAAACATAACAAGTGCCCACCAAAGCTTTGCACAGCTAAACGAACCAGAACCCAAAGTTTCAATTTTTTTTTCTTATTACCCAAGAGTGTTTGGACTAACCGGGATCTGGAAACAAAGAAATAAGCAAGAACACTAAATTTCCTTTCAGTTAAAACCGAAAGAAACCCATTTGAAGGTTCTCCATTGTACACATAATGTAGACAGGAGAAGCCAAGAAAAATATTGTGCGGGTGGTTTCTTGTGTTCTCAGAAGTGATTTAGAAGAAGCCCAAATAGAGAAAGACACATTATGACGGAAGGTATCGGCAAGTGTAAGAGCCTAACTTGCTGATCGAAAAATTCTTGAATACAATGGAGTATTGATATGTCTTGTAATATGTTTTTTTTTTAATCTTTATTTTAATAAAATGAAAGAAATATTAAAAACTAGACTAAATTAACGATTATTACAAGCAAACCATATGAAGCATTTTTATTTAAAATTTTCTGATTAGAATGGGGTTATTAAATTCAAAGTAATCCCAAACAAGCATGGCCCTTCATTTAACTCTCAAGTTATTTACCTTGGAATATGTTTTTATAGCCTATGGAATCTGCCTCACAAAAATTAATAAAATACTTGAATAACAAAAAAAAATAAAAAATCATAACTTGATAAAAACGGTGGGGTCTAGAGACCATGTTGAATACACTCCAAGTTAATTTCAAGTAAATTTGTCAATCTAGGTTCAGTTAAAATTCTAGTTAAACCCAGTTGTTTTTAAACTTAGGTTTTAGTCGAAAAGAAGAGAGAAATAGAAGATAATCACGAGATAGATCTAATGTTATTATTACACATGCATTAAAATAATACAACTTGAAATAAAACTGCTAAAAGAAATGCAGACATTACCAATTGTTAACACTTAAAAGATTCATTTCGATACAATAATTTAATGATAAAAAGATACTTATCTGTTTTATTCTATTATAATCTATGATTTAAGTTGATAACTCATCAAAAATTGAGATAAAAAAAACTTTTATACTATTAAAATAATTATTGATAGCATAAATTTATTAGTTATATTAAAAATATTAATTTAATTCATTTGTTATATTTGAAAAAAATATTTTTTTTAAAACAATCGTAATTATTAAAGTAAAGCGATAATAACTATGAGAATATATTAATTAAAATTAAATATATATTAATATTCTATATATATATATATATATATATATTCAATAGTTAAAAATAAAAATTAATATCTAATATTTTAAGTAATATAATAGAGAAAGGAATATTTTAATATTTATTTTTTAAAATTAAATATATTTTTAAATAAATATTAAAAATAAGAAAACTTTTGAAAAAATCTATTGTGTATAACCGACAGTCACTAATTCAATATATTCAAAAATTAATATAAAATAATTATAATTATTAACATAATACGTATTAATTTAAATACTGTTTATGTATTAACGGAAAAGCTACTCAGCCTGATCTAATCCAAGAGTCAAACTCAAACTAAAGTGGTCCATCACGAAAAAGTCTCTTTCATTTCACGTTGATGCGCGTTAAGCCACCACAAAACCCGCACATCCTTTATTTTTAAAAAAGTTTAAAATATAATAATAAAAATAAAATTTATTTCTCTTAAATTAAAGTGTAAGGAAGTAATCTTAAGACACGTTCCTACATGCTTATTACATTATTAAAGAATATATAAATTAAAATTTATCATTAATTATTTTATAATTTTAAAAACATTATTATATAATTGTAAACATAATTACATGTAATACGACCCAAACCTAAAACATAAAATGACAGGAACACAACACAATATAATTATCAAATTTAATTAAATCTAATCTAATTCCAAAAATAACTAACATTTTGCCTCGTGATCTGAACTAAAACTTGTTATGAGATATTTTTATCTTAATTAATTTTATATTTATCATATTAATTACAACATTATTATATTTATTTTTTAATAATTTTATTTAGTTTATAAACATTTAATTATTTACTCTACAATCATCTCAATATATACTAATTTTTAATATCATATAATTATAATAAAATATATACATATTATCACGTATAATCTTATAAAAATTTACTTAATATTCCAACGCAAATGAGTTCAAATTCTTAACATTATTTTAAAAAAATTGCAATTTGAAATAAGTTTTTAATATTTTAGATAATTAAATTATGAGGGAAAAAATCCTTCTTTGATTTCCATAAAATAAATATTATTAATCATTTTAATTTTATTAATTTTAGGACAAATAAGTTTAGTACTAGTTTTTTTGTCATAATTTATAAAAGTATTAAACACTGTTTATTCTAATAATAATTGTAAAACAAAGTAATAGCTATAATAAAATGAATTCGTTTTGTTTTTAGTTTTAATATTATATTTTGAATTATTACATATAATACATTTAAAATTTGAATAAAAATTATTAAATGATATAGAAGGGTCTTAAAATAAGTTTCATTCCACAATTGCCGACTTTGTTTCATAATACTGTTTATCTTTTTTTGGTTAGTAATTTTTTTTTAACATAATCATGTAGTAGTAAATATTTTGTACAAATTATATTCTTCTTCTTTTTTCCCTTACCATATGCCACATTTATTTCTTATAATTTTACCAAACTTTTATTATAAGATTCATATAATGTAAATTATATTATATAATACTATAATACTCGAATATATTTTAATTAATAACCGTTTAAAAAAGTGTTGTTTTTTTCCAATAAACCTATTAGAAAAATGATTTGCTTACAAACAATAACATGCTCTTGTTCTTTCTGTTTTGTCCGAGAACTGTTCGTTTTTTATAGTGCCACCAATACGTAGAATTCTAAATCCATGGGTTTTACTTCCGAGTAAACGTAGTATCAAAATTGTTTATTTTTTTATTTATTTCAATCAAATTTTAAGATTTTTAATCTGAATTTAATTCGATGATTTTTAATCAAATTTAAAAAGTTCAAGTTTTTTCAAATCTATTGATATTAAAATTTATTTATAAATTAATGTCATATATAAAATACAATATACATAATATTTAAATTTTAAATATGTATATTTATAACAAAATTTATTATTTATAGTCATAACTAAGAAAATCAAAATCATAAAAAGTATATCAATATAATTATTAAATTATTATAAATATTTATATTTATTTTTAAACTAAAATAATAATCTAATATAATTATAATATATATAACATTTAAATATAACATATTATAAAATAATATATATATATATATATATTTATAATTTAATAGTAATTCGATCCAGAGATAATAAAATCTATCAATTTGAATTTAAATTTGAATAAATTATATATTTTTAATCTGAATCCCATAAATCAAGACAAATTTTTTAATTTAATTATTTATTTATCCTTGATTTTAGTACTAATATTAAAAGTCAAAATTATCCATCATTTAGGTGTGAACATAGTTTGAAAATCTTTCTATAAATGTCTTTTAATAAAGATACAAATGACAAATTGAATAATCTACCTACCTTATCTGGTTCGTCGGAGAATCATCATGAATTTAACATTTGGGTTTTAGGAGTTTAATTATATTTTTTATAACACAAACTTATAATTAAAATATATATAATTATTAGTTAAAATATTATGATTATTTTAATTTAAAATTAATTATTACATCACGTATACTTTAATAATTTAAATAATAATTATCTATAATATAGATATAAATTTTACAAGTAGATAAATTCTAGTTGTCTCTTTCCCTCTCGTTTTTAGGTGAGAGTTGTGATCGATAAAGTCAATGAGGATTGTGAAGCATTTTAATTATTTTCTCTTTGAAGCTAAAAGAAGTAGATGTATATGAGTTTATCACGTGTCTTATCCAAATCTTTCATGATCTCTACTCATTTTGTCACCGGCACCGACACTTTTAATTCAAGTTTTTTCTCCGAAAAGGAGCAATTCCACTACATTAATAAAATCTTATTACTATTATTATTGTCATCTCTTTTACACAATAAAAACGATTGTATATCTTTTAAGCCAAAACTCAAAACTAATGAGCTTTTATGTCATAACATAAAGTTATAATAATATGAAATAAATAAAAATAAAAAATAATATTTTTAAATTTATAATCATAAAATTATATTTTATATATATAATTTATATATTTTTACTATCAAAATAACTTATATATTATTTTACATAAATATTATCAAATTAAAATATAAATATTTTAATTATTTTAATATTAAAATTAATTCAATTAAATTCCGTTAAATATTATGTTAAAATATTTTATAATTATTTTTATAATTTCCCTAATATCTATTGGGATGGTCCGAGAAGTAATAATCTTTACATTTGTTCAAACAAACCTTGATTAGAATATCCTTAATATATATATATATTAATATATATTTAAACTATTATACATATTACAATCATTTTTATTGATATTAAATATCTTAGATATTTTTAGCAATTAACTAACGCTTGGTCAAGATCGGGCTACACTTCAAGTCAAGTTTTGTCAAATGTTTTATTCAGTCTTTGTTAAAAAAACAATTAAAACATCTTCTTAATATAAATTGGGGCAACTAACTTTTAAAAAAATTAATACGATTGTTGTTATGAAAAGAAAATATCAATCTCATATTTTATATAAAACTATTTTTTATATAAAATTACAGAAAAATATATTAATTAATCAAAAAAATTTACTTTTCTTCAAAAATGATATTATTAAATATAATAATAATTATTCCACCACTTACCACAAATAATTATTAAATATATGTTATTAGGATTCATATTGCATTTAATACTCATGTATATGAGTTATATATGTTTTGACTAATTACAATAGCTTACACCTCAATGATATGGTTGCCTCACATTATTCTCCTTGTTTTAGTTATACTTTTTTACTCTACAAGAACGATGACCACAAAAAATTTATATAATATTTTTTATCAAATTAATTATAACATGTTACATGGTAAAAAAAAATTTCTACTAAATGGAAAAATAACTTTAAAAGTGATAACATTATTTATTTTAAAAATAAATCTACCACATATATTGTAATTAATATAAATATAAATTTATATACATTTGATAATTTCTCCATAATACTTTGTATTTTTCATGTTTATTTATTTTTGTACTCAATTAGTTATCAAGGCAAAAAAATCTATAAAATAATCACTATTTTTTATTGAAAACAAAGATCACATATACAAATGCTTAAATGTTAGCCTCCTGTTTATATATAACTTAACTATTTAATTAATTTTACTTTTAATTTCTCTTAAAAAAATATTTTTTTTATGTTATAAAAAATAACATATTTATATATATAATGTTTTTTAAATTAAAAAAACATATTTAAATAAATAAAAATAAAAATAGATATACGAAAAGATTATACCATATAATTAAATCTAATTTTTATAGTTACTCAAGTGTATACGGCTCAGTGACAGTACTATTGCCTTTTGTAAGCATATAGGTGGAATGTTAGGGAGTTGATTACAAAGTGTTTAAGTTATATAATATTATTTTAAAAAATTATAATTCTCAAATTATATTTGTATTTCATCGTGATAATGGACACATTTGAGAGTATCTTAGTATATACTCTGAATTCCATAAACCATTTCAAACTTAACCAATGTAGCAACAATTTAGCATATTTAAAATATATTTTTAAGCTCTGCCATTGGATATTTTTAAGTGATCGATATTGATAAATGTATATCATACCTCTTCTCTTTAAAATTTAAGAGTTATTTTTTAACAATTTTTAACATAATATTAAAGTTAGAGATATTATGTTCAAGATTAAATAATTTTAATTATTGGATTGTAAATTTTTGATTTATATAATACATAAAATCAACATTTATAGGGATAATAGATGTATAAAAATATTGTTAATAATTTTCTTAATAGCTTAAGTTTTTAAGTTAATAGTTTTTTAACATCTTCTAATAAATATATTCATAAATGATGATATTTTAATCCTTGAAAATAAATAATTACTTACACATGCATGTAAACTTATATTCACTAGGATGATCGGCTTAAACGTATATATATAATGGAGTAATAAGATGTAACATACATATACACATATAAATATATAATATAAAGAATAAATTTAAAAGTTATTATATTACTTAATATATAAAAATAAAATACAATATTTTAATTACATATATATTTTAAGCCTACGAGAGAAATAAGAAGTGAATTTATATAATCTTTTTGATAATTGTTTAATAAAATTAATTTATATTTTTATTATGGTCATAATTTTATAATGACATGATAAGTGTAAAATGATCTATATAAAATATAAGTTTAAGTATTATTATTGTCATTATACCATCACATTTAAAAATTTATTTTTTAAAAATTATATTATAAATATAAGAGTATTAATATTATCAACGTGTATAAACATTATTTGAAAAAATCTAATTTTTTTAGTTTATTAACTTAAAAAAGGGACGACAACAATGAAATTGAACAATTACATTTAAAAGACTATTTTTTAAAATTTACAGTATAAATTTAAGACTTTTTGTATTATCATTTCTATAAATAGTGTTTTATAAATCTAATTTTTAAAATTTATAGTATAAATTTAACTTTTAAAAAAGGGATCACAATGATAACAAAAAAACTTGTTTAAACATAATTTAATTAATATATAAGTTAGAAAGAATAATCATAACTTTGTAATAACATAATAATTAAATAGTATCATATATAAAGAATAATTTTAAGTCTTAAAATTATCATTATATATATTTTATTTATTCAATAAAAAAGTTAAAATTTAAGTGTTATTATTATCAAAATATATAATTTTGATATTATTATTATTATATGTATTTTTTTTATTAAAAAGTGATGTTTACTTTTTTACATTATAATATCAAATAAGAAAAAAAAAGCAAAATACCACGAAAACAAATAAACAGTAATAGCCTCTTTTTAATAAAAAGTGATGCTTTACAACATAATTTCTTGATAATTGTAAAATATTTAAAAAAAAAATTAAAAATTAAATATTTTTATTATCATAATATATAATTTTCATGTTATTATGTGTTTTTATTGGAAAATAGTGCTTAAAAAAATATTATTTTTTAACATTATAATATCAAATAAGAAAGCAAAAAAAAAAAGCATACAACGAGGACAACGAATGAACAGTGGCTTCTTTTTAATAAAAATTGGCGATTTAAAAATCTACTCTTAAATGAATAGTGATTGATAAATAATCTTCCAAGTAATTGTAAAATATCTTATAAAAGAATAAAAGCTCAAGTATTGTTAATACATAATTTTAGTATTATATATATGTATTTTTTTTAAATAGTACATTAAAAATCTACCTTTTAAGTTATAGTATCAAATAAGAGAAAGAAAAAATAAAAGATAACAGGGCAACAACGAATGAACAGTAACAACTCTTTTTATATAAACCATAGAAATGATACTTGGAACATACACCATTGAATTATACACAAGGAACAAACATTGTTACAGTATAAAGTCGACAATTGATTCTTGAAATGAAAAATTAATTGCTTTCATATCAACCCTTTTCGATCCCAAATATGCTTATCATTTGAAAATTAAAATAATATGGCATTGGTGTTATTTTAAATAAAGAAATAAATAATATACATTCCTTCTGATTTAAGAAGGGGACATGGATGAAAAGGAAAGGGAGACATTTGGCCAATTTAGGGTTTGGAATCAAAGAAGGCAAGCAGTGAAAGAAAAAGCTTACTTGTCCGTTAAAGTGCACCCAATATGGCATTCACACCCCCACATATATATTTACTTTGTAGGCCAAGATCAAGAAAGCTCATGCGTTTGGGAAAATGGCACTCAACTTTTATAAGTTTATTTATGTTTTTCCTGTTTCTTCTTCTTCTTCTTCTTTTGTCTGTTTAAATGCTAACTTTAACCATAATATTAAAAGCAGTTAATGCCAAGCAGTTTTTGGAAGAAATTATTACAATCCTTTTAAGTTTTCATCTTTTTTTACTATACTTTCAACTTTTTCAAACTGTCACATATATCTTAATATTGACACAATTATATTTTACTTGATATTTAAGAGAAAAATTGTAAACAAATCTTCAAGTTTTAAAAATTGTCATTAGGATCTGATCAAAGGTTCCAACGGAAATAACATATTAATCAAGAATAAATATGAACAGGAAGAACCAATCAAAAACCATACGAAAAACAATATTTGAATTCAATAAACAAATGAACTATTTAGAATTTACTTATCTTTGCTTACAACGAATAAGTATTTAAATACAAAATTAGCTATCTAATAATAGTTTATGAATAAAAATAATAAATGAATAATAATCAAAATTTTATTACCAACCGTATTAATAATAAGTTATTATTCACCACAAATTAATAATAACCAAAACTTATTAATAGTAAATTTTTATTAATCATGAGTTAATAATAACCACAACTTATTAATAATAAATGATTATTAACGACATATTGTTGAAATATGGATTTTGGATAATTCGGTGGATCGATCCACCTGGATCATGACTCTCCATTTTAAGAAGTCGAAACACCTGTAAAGGCTAAAACTAATAGTTGAGGGAATTCTTGGGCACCTTTCTCCTTGGTAAACCATTTTGATTTACTCGGTAACTGATTTTTCCTTCATGCGATAGGACTTTATTTTCCCATGTCTAGTCTATATGACCCTCTTCTTAGGGATGTAAGCCTCTAGTAATGGATCTTGTTTCTAGAATCATAAATCATCAAGTGATGGAAGTTGAGAATCATGAGCATCTTCGTCATCATCCAACAATGATGATTCGAATGGTTTCAAATACTCAGCATTTATGATGGAATACATGTGCATACCTTATTGGTTTCAACTTCTTTATTTCACCATGTAATCATTCCTTTCTTAGTTTTAACCAGACTAAATCTCCCACATTGAAGTCATGTTGAAGCCTATATTTGTCATGTCGGATTTTATACCTCTGTTGTGACTTTTTTTGGCTGCTCCTCAATTTCTTTGTGCACCTTAGAAATTTGCTCCAATAGTCATGATTTTACCATATCTTTCTCTTTATTGGAATCTTGCGTATAACTAAGTATAAATGCCAAATCAAACGGACTTCAAGGTCGGTAGCCCAAACAAACTTCATATGACGATTTTAAGGTAGAACTGTGAATTGCTCAATTAAAAGCAAACTACAGATATGGTAATCTCTCATCTTATACCCTCGCAATAAATGAAGTAAGATTCGATTTACAACCTCCGTTTGTCCATCAGTCTGTTGATGAAAAAACAGTACTTCGTTTTGGTATAATGTCCATCATACTTTATAAAGACTTCCAAAAATGACCAAGAAACCTACTATCTCGATCTAAAATGATAGAAGTAGGAAATCCAAAGTACTTCCACACATTATTGAATAATAATTTTGCAGCACCTTCTCTCATAACCGTCTTCTTACAAGGAATTAAGATCATTATTTTGCTGAACCGGTTCATAACTACTAAAAAGTAATCAAACCCAATATTGGTAGTAGGCAAACCACCCAAAAAATCCATCGAAATACTCTCTCCACCCAAAAAATTCAATGGCACAGGTAAGATGCCAAGCACCATGCATACCGCTGCCCATGGTCCATTCTTTAGCTCATTAGATGCATCCCGCTAAGTCTTTTTGAGCATAGAACATGAACAAAGGACTAGAATTTTTTATTTATAGTTGGGATGTCTATTCATATCTGTGCAATTTTACCCAACTTGAGATTTCCATGTATAAGAGAGTAAGCATCATCACCGTTAAAAATTAAAAAAAATGCTAAAATCCTAGGCTATGATGGCATATTCTATATTATTATCCAGTTTTAACATTTTAAAAATAAAGAGATTCAACTTAGGATACAATGTGTTATTGTATATACCTTTTCAGGTATTCCATTTTTAAATTTAAAAGCTGATCCTTCTCATTGAAAGGTACGTATGTTATAATTTTAAAGGTGCATCATGATGTTTTAATAACAATGTACACTTAAAGACTGCCACCAAACATTCCATTGACACAATACCCACAATTACATAAAACAGAAGCAGTGCCAATTGACAAAATAAAAACATTAAGTTAGTAGAAAATTGAAAAGAGTAGTAGTAAGATGACATTAGAAAAGATTTAATAACAAAGACGTAACTAAACAAGGGCCAAGCAAACCTGGGTTGTGACTGGCTTCCCCTATCCAGATAAGAATCCAGCAATCAGAACGGCAAGTGGTTTTAGTCGCTTTATTGCAATATACGTACATTGGAATATTAACATCCTTCAAGCTGACCAAAGCGAAAGCTACATTCCCATTATAGAATAGCACACTGGTAGAACTTTCTTAGCCATTGCCATATCCACTCCAGCTTTTGTGTACCCCAATTTTTGACAAATGTGAATTAGGAAGACAGTTGCCAATTGCTGAAGGCACAAATGAGAAGAAAGTTTTATTAAGGACAACGAAGCAGGAGTAAAATTAGACGGGTGAATTCTCAATCATTACCTGCCGAGTGAGAAGTGTCATAGAATGTGAATATTGCATAAGGATTGCTTTCTTGAAAAAAACCATGACCATAGAAGCAAACCCATATGACAAGGCAGCAAACAAACTACATTCACATAGTAACATAGAGTTACAACAAGCTCAATCAAGGTGTTAAGTTATATTTGATATTGTAATTCACTTATACTTCACTTATATTTCACTTGTATTATTTTACTTGTATTACACTTCCACTAATCCACTTGTACTACACTTTTACTATTTTACTTGTACTACATTTCTACTATTTCACTTGTACTACACTTGTTACCTATAAATAGTGTTCTCTATGTAAATTCTAAAACACACTAATACAACATTAAATCATTTTTTTTTATTATCTCTCTATACTTTTCACACAAGGAACTATATAACATTACCTAATATGCATCATAAAAATGTTAACAGAGCCTTATTTTGGATAGCTATTTCAAATTTGCTTGTAAACTGTAATGTTGGTCGCATTTTCTCAGGAACTGACCTCAAAGTTGGAGTGACTTCTAAATCACTATGATTCTTCATGGACACAGAGGATTAAAAAGCTCGAGATTCAGACAACCTAATCTTTGGGTGCCACTGTGCAATTGAGTTCCAACAGCTCTCACCACTAGCTTATCACACCTCCGTCCATATAAAAATATTATCAAGCCTAAAGTGCATCATTGGTCCGTCAATTTTATTAAAATTTGGGGACCAATGATGCACCTTAGCCTATTATCAATCCTTTTTCTTCATTGTCTTATCATAACTCTACAAATCAAGGAAATCCCAGATCAGATAATTGAAGAAAAAGACATAGGTAAAATCCTAAACGAAATGAACACTCGCCTTCTTATATCGTACTACATAATCAATCAGCACCGATTTTTCATGGAATAAATGAGATTGTGGGGTTTTTTAGCGCCTACTTGGGGTTACGAAATGCCAAAGCCAAAGCCAAAGCCATCGCCATCAGATGCGGGACTGTGGATTGGTGATACCTTTGGCCCTTTGTTTTGTTGTTGCCAAATACCAAAACACTGGCTTTGTAGTCAGGTGATTTTGAACAGTAGTTTTAACCCATGGTTCAAGATGGACCGAATCCGAGGAACGATCACACGAAGTTAGTGTACAACCAAATTTTAGATGGATAGTATAATTTTATTAACTATTAAATCAAAATTTTAAAATTCAAATTAATCTAAAATTATTTTTTTAAATATATATGTTCACATGTTTAATTTTTAACTTTTTTTTAAGTTTTAAAATTTATTTCAATTTTAATAGTTAATAGATTTATAATATTATACTTAAAAATTATTAAATTTTTATACACTTTAATCATAAATAATAAATTATTGTTATTTTTTTTCCTATTAATAATGATTAGTAAAAATATGTATATATATACGTATATAACTATTACACTTTTTATATGTGTTAATTTATTATTTATTATTTATCATGTATTTTATACTTATTAATTTATTATTTAATTAATAAAAAAAATTAAAATATTAAGTAGAAAAAAATTATTTATATTATTTAAAATAAATAATTTTACAAGATAAATAATCATAATTTAAAAAATTATTAATAATTTATTATTTAATTAATAAAATTAATTAAAATGATAATATTTACGTGATTAAGATAATTAATTTTGCATAAAAATAAGAACAATTGTTATTTAAATAATTATTGTTAGTAATAATTTTTTATCAATTGATAAAAATTAAATTTTTTAAATAAATTATATAATAATTAAGAAAAATAATAATCATCACATTAAATTACGTGGATAATTTTATCTAAACATATATATAATTTAAGTTGAATCTCAAAAACATCCAATAATAACATCCATAAATATAAGGAAAAAATATTACACATGTCTCTTATATTAAGTCAAATATGTCATATAATCGTATAGAAAAAAAATTATCATTTAGTTACTTAGAAAAGAATATATCATTTAATCTTTTATTTTTATAAAAAAAATGATAAAAAAAAATATTTTTTATTAATATCTTGAATAAAATATATTGTTTTCTCAAAATTTTATGTTATCGATCAATGAAGAAAGAATAAATATAACTATTTGCTATAATATTTTATTATAAAAATTATTAGAATATTGAATAAATAATAATTTTTTTATCATAAAACTATTAATATATTAATTAAATATTAAAATTTGTTATTCTTTAATAACTTTTACAAAATATAAAAGACTAAATAACATATTTTATAATATAAATGATTAATTTATACAAATATCCTAATGCAAGAGGTCTTTATGATACCTTACCCTAAATATAATTAATTCATATAATTATATTTAATTTATAATTGTAATAAATTTGTGATATATAGTAATGTTATTTTTCAAATGAATAACTTTTAAAGTTATTTATAATATTTAAGAAAATTATTTTTTAAAATTTTGAGAATGTTATAATATTATAGATGCCATAGATTACGAATTCAAATAATTACTATATTAATTATTATCATCAGAATCAAGAATCATTTCAATTTGGTTATTCTCGAATCATTAGTATAAACTAAATATTGTATCCTAAAAATTCTTATAAATAAAAATTTATTTTCTCTCCATCCTTTATTTTTTCATATTTTCATTATGCTAGTCATTTATTCTAATTTTATCAGATAGGAATATTATTTGTATAAGTAACATTGTTAATTTACTCTAATTTAAAGTGTTAATTTAATCATGTCAAATTTATGTTTATTTTTATAGATTATAAAATGTATTTTCAAGTTTTTTTAAAAAAAATATTTGATTTTTCGTTAAATATATTAAAATACTTATATTTTCAAAGAAATATGTATGTAATTAAACAATTTTTAATTAAAAAAATTTCAAAACTAATTTTGAGTAAATTACATGTATATCATTAAAACATTTAAAGTAAATTAAGGAAAATGTTAAGAATACATATTTACACTTAATTTTACACTCAAACCTCTTATTTGTTGCGCCAAGTATCAATATTATCTACAAAAACTAATAATTGCTTCTATTTTTAAAATAATCCCAACACATAACATAATATAAAAGATGATTGACATGAATTTATGTATTTATTAAAGTTTCTAGTGGAACAAACCAAAGCCAACGCCCAAATAAAGTAGTAGCATCAATATGCCCTCCAGTCTAATTTGTATTTTGGACATGTTAAAGACAGTCATACTGCAAAAATATGCATGACTTTAGCTTTTCTACAACAGAAGGGTGAATGTGTCTTTAAAGAAGCATCAGTAAAAGAAAGGGTAGCCATTTCCTAAATAAACTTCATATATCGACAGGGCTATAAATACCAAGCAATAACAAAATAGTACGGAACAGAAGAAGATCTAATAATTGTTGAACATTCCACAAAAAATGAAGGAAAAAAAAAAGTTTTCATGTTTCTCTCACTTAAGTAATAAGTAGCTTGTATATCAACTATGAGGTCAAACATTGTTACCAATTAGTCGTTTCTTAAGTGCTTCTAAGTTGTTCTCTATTTGGCCAGTTACTAGTTACTACATTCTTGTCTAAAAGAATGTGCAGAAGAGGTAAAGTTCTAACGTGCAACAGAAGTGGATCCAGTACTACACTTCTATTCATTACCATTTGTCTGGCAACTAAGGAGCACCACGGTGAGTTCATTGCATCCATTAACTCAAATTAAAAGAAGAAAAAAAAAAGAAATGCCCACATGACACAGCAACTTCACCAAGTTTGACGCTCCAAGACAACCACAGAGAAAATAGAAAACTGCAAGGAAATGGAAGAAATTGATAAGAAACTCTAATCTCCCAACTTCCCATAAAAAATGGTTTTTACTTTGTAGCAGCTCTTGCGCTCATTGATGAATGGTACGTAGTGCTCCTCTGTTTCCTGTAAGATGTATAGACATCATCATACTGACTAACCTCATTTGGATTGGCAGTAGCCCCGAGTCCCAACCTACCTGAACCGGACTTACGATCCACACTTCCATCAGCATAAGCCCCAGTCTCAGGATCCACTTGCAGGTTTGGGGGTGGAGGAATGCAAGCCCCTCCCTTGCGTACAGGAGAGTCTCTTTCATACTCTTTTCCATACTCATCATCTTCATCTCTTGAATCAGATTTAAGAGGTCCTTCGGAAGGATTGACCTCTCCAATCTCTTTAAAAAACTTGGACACTCTCTCAAGAATTTCAGATTGAGGTACATCAGACGGAGGTATAACAGTTGGGATGTCCAAAGGGCTCATGGGAGAGTATGGCACGCCACTTCCAATCTGCATCTTCCTGACCATTCCAGGAATGAGACCAGGTGGAAACAAAGGATATGCTGGAACTTTTTCGCCACTGTTAGTATTTGGCCCCGGCAACAAATGGGGTGCATGTTGGTGAATTGGTGGTTGAACATTAGATGGTAGTGGCATGGAGCCCCCAAAAGCAACATGAGGCATTGCATTTGGAAGAAATGGCTGCGATGCAACAAGTGGGGTCATGCTTTGAACAGGAACTGCACGTATATCAGGATGCTCTCTGTCTGGTAAACTGGACACAGAACCTTGCCTATCAGGTTGCCATTTCTGCCCACTATAGTTTGTTGTCTGCTGTGATATTCCTGCAATTGAAGCACAAAACAAAATCGAATTTAATGATTGTATCCATGGTTTTAAAAAACTAAGGTTAGTGTTGGAGAAGAGTTGGCAACCTTTTCTCTTAAAAGCTCCAGTTATTGGGAGCTGAACTAACTATTCTCTTGATGTTATATTTAGGTCTTAATAGCTAGCTTCAACTTATAGGCTCGCCATAAGGCTTTTTTTCCCATAAAAATAACAAGGCTAGTATTTTCAGCGTTTTCTAATACTGATGCCTCACCTTGCTCCACAATCGACTAAGGCTTATGCCTCAAAGCTTAAGTTCCAAGGCATGTAAAGGCTTAGGTCTCTAAACTTGTTGAAATTGAGTTAAATTAATAGGATTACAACACAAAATTGGGTCCAATTAATGTTTTAAGAGAATCCCATATCAAATCTAGTTTAGAAAGTTTAGTCCAATTAAGAGGATTTGTTTTGGTTCTTTTTGAGTCTTTCATTCGTTTTTTTTCCATATAGAGCATGTTATGTACCCATCTTCTCTAATTTATTTTGCATTTTCTTCTCTCTCTTTGTAAGGTTGAAAGCTTAGGTGAAATTTTTTTAGTTCATGTCATTCCAAATAATGATTTACTTAATTTGTGGATTTGTTTTTTGTTTTTTGTTTTTTGTTTATTGCTTGCCTGTTGATTGTTTGACTTTTAGTTGCTTATTTTTAAGTCTTTGTTCAGTTACTAGATATTCTTTTGTGATCTTGCTACTTTTTATTTAAGTTTTATATGCTTTTGAAAATTTTGCCCTGAGGCTTAAGCCTCACACTACCTCAAGCTTGAGCTTGACTAGGTGGTAGTGAAAACCCCCAAAGTTAGTTTCTGACTTTTAAAACCTTGATTGAATCAAACTTTTAAAGTTTGGCAAATAAGAAAAATTGCATTCAAAAGATAATACAAAAGCCAAAGCCATATATCATAGAAAAAAAATTCTTGCATATGCCCATATGCAGAGCAAGGCATGCTTGACTGACACGATGCTACATTATCATAAATAGCACTAATAGCCTACCTGCGGCTGACTCTGCTGAAGCAGTAGATAATTCTTTGAGGGGTCCTCCACCCATCATGTCATTCCTGAGGGCATTAATAGTATCCTGATCGTAAATGCTGTTGGAAGCCCACAACTGTAGAATTTGCTGTAACTTTAGCTGATTTTCTTCTTTCATCTGAGGGTTGTGATAAATCCTAGCAAGCACAGAACCTAATACAGGTCTAAATGCTAGTGCTTCATTATCAAGCTCATCGCCAGTCCTCCGATGTGAGCTGGGTCAGGCAAAAAACATTACAAAAAATTGATAATATTAAATATTAGAATCAAGTCAAGAAAGCGTTAAAGCAAAACACAACATCAAATCACATAGTTTTTATTTTATTTCTAATGGCAACTCAAGCTACACGCTTACACCAATACAGATTCAGAAAATCACAAGGTCCTTGGCTGCAATAAGATAATTTAAATAAGCATATGCAAAAGTTTCCAAATATAAACTCTAATAATCCATGTAAGGTTTAAAGAAAATTGTGAATGAAGCAAAAAAGCAAACTAGCATTTACAGCAATAGTTGGTTTCACCGACAAAGTTAATCCAACAGCCAAACTTTGGATGACAAATAGGTTATCAAAGGTCGGTCATATCAAAAATAAGTATGGAAGTACTGAAAATTTCCAAATATTTCTAAAAATCCATTTATGAAGATGTGAGACAAATCCACAGAAGAAGTACAATTTCCTACAGATGCTTTAGACAGACAGAGATCTGAGCAAATAAACTATAATAGCCTCTAATTCTCTGGCTATGCATATTGCAAAATTTCCAGCCTGACATATTACATATTTCCCACCCTCGTATGAAAGTTGATGATCATGTTGAGTCATTGACATTACAAATTTACAGAAACGAATTTTCAGAGGATAAGGACGAATCAGGTCATTCTGGAACATAGACACATTATATATGTCAATAACTCACAAAGTCTACTGTTTCTGCAGGGCAGGTATAGCTCCAACCTATCATTACCAATCCCTTATATCAGCTAAGGTTATAGCTAATGTTAGGTTGAGAGGAGAAAGAACAAAATTAAAGTGAATTTACTAAAAGCAATTGGACATGAAGCTAAAAACTAATTAAAAGTTAAATTAATTTTGACAGAAGCATAAGAAGTGTTTCAGATCAAATGTTCACATTTAACTTAGAACAAAAGAGCCTATGAACCACCAATAATCAGAAACTCTAAAATTTACCTATCGAAAATAATGTCATTGATTAGGTATATTATATGCAATTGCCTCTCCGGATCATCAACAGTAAAAACCCTATCTCTAAGTGCCTCAGCCAAAGCAGGAGCAAAGATAGATCTCTGCATGAACCAAAACTTGGCACCTTTGATAGATTCTTTAGTACCATTTAAAGTAATAAGAAGATTATTCAACTCCATTGCAACATCGGGAGGAAGCGGTCCAGAAAGCCCTTTAAAAGGCTTAGAAGATTGATTATAATCTGTTCGACCATAAGCCCCAAAGGACTGAGGATGCTGATGCTGCTGTTGATCATAAAAATAAGGTGGTTGATGCATCTGAGGAGCACCCATCATCGCAGGTGAAGCATTCATGGGTGAGGCATTCAAAGAAGACGGACCCATCATCGGATTCATCGGTGGACGCATCATATGCATAGAAGAAGGTTGAAATGGTGGAGGATTAAAAGACCCACCTTGTGTCCTAGTAGTGAACCAAAGCTTGTATCTGTAATATGCATGACCCTCCCCACCAAACAGAAAACCATACTCAGGATTATCTTGCTGTTTCTCCCTTATCATAGCTTCAAATTCGGGCCCATTTTTCGCAGAGTACTCAACAAGCTTATCAATCCGTTTATGCAGTTCTGGGTCAGAAGGAGGAGGAACAGGAGGTGGAACGGCGTCGTATGGAGAATGAAAAGGTGAAGGAACAAGAGGTGGGGGTAAGTGGGGAGGGAAAGAAGGAGGAGGTTGTTGTTGCTGTTGTTGTTGTTGCTGTTGAGGAAAAGGATAAGGAGGAGGAGGTTGATGAGGAGGTCCATGAGGTGGATATGGGAATTGTTGCATTGCAGGGTGTGGTGGAGGTATGAAAGGAGGACCTGAACTGTGAAATTGTTGCTGTGGTGAGTATCCATATGGCGGTGGTGGTTGTGACGGCTGTACGTTGGGGACTGGTGATTGTCTCTGTTGTTGAGCATACGCCATTGCTGAAGCTGCTGCGTAGTCGTGCACTTGTCGATCCATTTTGTTTGGTAGAAGGATTGACACTCTTTAAGGATTGGAATTTGAACTAGATTCCAATCGTTCACAATTGCCTTTTGCTCGGATTTAGGGCTCTTCAGTCCTCTGTTTGTTTGAACTGGCGGGGTTTAAATGGTGCTTAAAATACCCGACCCAACCCAGTAAACCCTATCAAATCCGACTAATTTTTATTGATTTTTGTATTAGTTAAATTCTTTAAATTTTAATTCCAATGGACCAATCCTACTAATTAATTATGATTTCTAATACTTAAAACTCCATTAGTTACAATCTAATTGAACCACAATTCAACTCTAATAATTTAATAGTAATATTATAATATTATTTATTTTAAATTAATTAAAAATATATGAATAATTCTAATTTTTTATTCTATAATATCTTAATAATTGAGATTTATTAGGGAGTTAAAAAAATTGACTATTTAAATTTTGATATATGAAATTATAAAAAAAAAAATTATTGGTGTTAATTCTATCCTATTAAATAAGAAGATGATCAATAAGTGATAAAATTTATTCAATAATTAGTTTCATAATTTTAGTGTCTTTAGCATATTTTCAATTACTTTTTACTCATGCATAATTTATTTGAAAACAAAAGGTTTCTCACACATAATATTAAAAGAGTAACTCCATATTACTTCTTTTGAAATTTAGCTTCAAATATGATTATGATTACTTGACTTTAATTTGATTACAATACTTTCATACTACTTTATACTTTTATAGTGTGATCAAGTACTACGTTAACTCTAGGAAAAGGTGAAGAAATATAGTAAGAAAATTAATATTTAATTGTTAAAGTATTATAAAAGTTTAAATTAATAAACAAAAATATAAATAATATATTAAAGAAAGTTTATATGTTAAAAAAATGGATGAATAGTATATGAAACTTATAGCTTTTAAAAAAAACACAAAAATTATGTTTTTATCAAGTAATATACAAAAATCTTATCATTATTTTTAAATGTGTATATTGATCTAAAGCTGACTATTGATATTTTTATAGAGTAATTATATGAAGAACATATATATGATCACATTTTAAGGTATATTTTCAAAATTATAAATTAAGCCCTTCTAATTTCCTAATCGTTATCTCCTGTTTATTTCCCTGAATATCCTAACCTTAAACTAATCTTAACTCCCAACCCCCAAACTAATCCTAACGCCCAACCCTCAAAATAGCCCTAGTGCCAGCCCTTAACCCTAATTATAGCCCTATTCGTGAACCACTAACCCCAACCATGCCCTAATTGCAAGCCCATACTACGACAATTAATCATCTATGCAATTGGCCCAGTTTGAGTCTAAAAACCCAATCACGCCAACTGTACGTGATTTTTGTAAGAAAAGGCCATGATGAATGGTGGACTTGAGATAGCACAACACACACTTAAGAGTTGCATAATGTGTATCAGTTGGTATTTGAAGGAACTGGCACAACTTGTTAAAAGAATAAGTAATATCTAAGGAAATGAACACATAGTATTCAAGAGCCCCTACAAGGCTCCTGTAATCAGTAACATCATCCAACAAAAGGCTATCAAATTTAAACAATGGGATATATGCATACGTGTTTTTGTTGGTTTGGACTCAGTAAGAAAACTCTTGCAAAGTAAATCAGTAATATATTTGGTCTGATTAAAGTGGATTGTATGATGCCTCTTTGAATCTGTATGCCAAGAAAATAATTTAAGTCTCCCAAATCCTTGAGAGTAAAGCAATAATTAAGAGATAGGGTGAGTTCCATCAGATATTATGAATTATTATAGTAAAGATAATGTCATCTACATACATACATAAAAGGATGGTAACCTTTGTATCCATAAATTGAGTGATCATAAAGGCATCTGTCTTGCAGCATGTAAATCCCAGTTTGAGCATTGAGGAAGAAAGAGCGTGAAAACCATACATATATTACTAAACAATTCAAAAGACCACTACTTAAAATTAAAATAAATAAATATTTTAGACCTAAATTTATATATAAAAAGATTAATAATAACATGATATAATTGTAAAATTAGTTAAGAATAATAAAATTATAAGTAAATTTGAAAAATATATGAATAAATTCATCTTAAATACTTTACATGAAATAATTTATAAATTTAAATAAAACTATAACATATCTTATTTTAAATAAAATTCAAAAATTCTTATATTATTAATCATATTTGTTGTTGATTAGATAATATATAATTCTTATTAATAAGTGAATAATAAATATATTAAAACTAAACAAATTACAACAAAAATAGTAACAGTAATGCAACAAATTTTTCATGATATAAACTAATATATAAAATATAATACTAATAATATATAATAATAATTTTTTATTTTTGTATTATTCAAGTTATCCCACAAATAAACACAAATTTAATTCAATTTATATTTTATTTTAACGATCTAACTGTAGTATAAAATTGTGACACCTTGATAAGGATGAGCACGAGTAAAGGCGGAGACATTTTTTTATATAATTGTTCTCAAATTGAATTATAAAATTTATATTCGAAATCGTTCAAAAATCGTTATAGTTTGGGGATAATTTTTTTCCCGTTGGTAGTAGTTCGAGATGGTTATTAAAAAATACAAAAAAAAATGTTTTTTAAACTTTTTAAAAAAATTATTAATAAACACTAATTATTAATTAATATATAATTTAATTTAATAAATATAATTAATTTTGGATACGGTTATCAATATAACCGTATTTAAACTATACTTGTTATTTTATTTTTGATTTTTATCTAAAATTATACTATTATTTAAATTTATTGGATAAAAATTGAACCGATAATACGAATAATCGAATTTACTTTATTTTTTTCACATTCCTACTCGCACGTGTTCATTGATGAGTACTTCGCCTACTACATAAGGGATGTTATTAAAAAGAAAGATACGATTAAAATAGCAAAATATTTTAAGAGTCCTACCTTTTAATTGTTATTCTTCTCTGAAACAACCAAGATGGCTGTGAGCACAACTTTTAATTTTTCTCGATAAAAACTCACATTTTAGTTATATAAGCAAAAAAAAATAGTAATAATGTTTCAATATAAAATTACTATAATAATATGCAATATTTATAATTATCACTTTTCTTTAATTAAAAAACTAAAATAAAATAATTTAATTAGGGACTAAACGCTAACTTAGGAACTAGTCAGCTTGATCAATGCTAATAAACTATAGCATAGTGAGTAATGATATTTTAATAAGAAAGTTCTTCCTATACATTTAGCACACAAATATAACTGAAAATTAAAAAAAAAATTATAAAAACAAAAATAATATTTTAATAATATTAAATAGTATTTAATTAAACGTTATTTAATATTAAATGAATTCAAATGAAAATAATTTAATTTAAACGAAATCAAATTAAATATTATTTTTTTCTTTTTAATAAAAGAATATACGAGGTAAAAATAAAAGTTACTTTTCAAATATAATTTAGAACCATTTAATCGTCTTTTGCTTTATTTTTTTCTCTAAATTTCACTCACTCTAAAATTGGGTTTTGTTACTTGAAAGTGTTTTTTAAGTACTCAAGCAACGAATACACATTGTGAAGCAAAAACTTTATTCTTCGGTTAATGAAGAAAGGTTCTTTGCTTTAGCGTTTCATAAAATTTGATTTGTGTAGTATTATAACAAAATTAAGTTCTTCATTACGTAAAATCCATGAAAACAATATTGGGATGAAAAAATTAATAAACTAAATTACAAGCCAAAAAAAAAAAGAAATTTATAGTAGCTTACAACTAAAAGGCTAAAAATTATAATACCCTTAATAAAATTAATAAAATAATAAATAAATTTAAGTAATTAATCTTACACAATAATTTGATATCACATCTATGTCATATACTAGTAAAATACATATATAAAAATAAGTGTTATTTTATATAAATAATAATAAAATTATGTCAAATTATGTAAAATAAAAAAATTAAAAGCATAAAGTTGAAAATTAGGCTTAAAAAAAACAAATCTAATTAACAAATAAAATTGGTTACCATGTCTTCAACAATATTCAAATTATTTCACATAGCTCCTAGATTTGATCACATGTGATGAATGTAATACATTTTATAATGATTTATATTTTTAGATAATTATTTAAAAAAAATTGTTATCTTCAAATAAAAAAATTAATGCTTAAGGAAATAAAAAATTATCTAATAATTTAATGCTCTCATATTTTTTAAAATATAAATATTATAGGGAGATTAACAAAAAGTATTATAGCAATAGGGTTATCCTTATTCAAGGTAGATATAAATATAGAATTAATACGAATATAAATTTACAATAATATTGTCACTTGACTTATAATACACTATTTTTTCTTCCTTTTTTCTGTTTAAATTATTAATAAAAAATAATATTTAAATTAAAAATATATTATTTAGATTTAACAAATAAAAATAATTACAATTACAGGATACTATTTCCATTAAAGAATCAAAACTATTTAACATTCAATTATATGCATCACAATCTGCTAAAACACGAAACTTAAAAGTATCAATATTTCATTTGTCTATGCCCACCATTGCTTATAATATGAATTTCATTATCTTTAATATTATTTTGTAAATAGTTATATAATTTACTTATAATTATACTTTAGTTCTAACTCCAAGCAATATATGGCTCAACTGTTGCTTTCTTCACAGCTATAAAAGTACTTTCCTTTCATGTAGATATCATCACAGACTCCTTGATCCTCCACTTTCAAGGAACCAAACATATAATTAAGAAATTCACATTCACAAATCAACACCAGCTCTGTTTCTCTCTAAGCGTATTCTCCAACCCCAAACAACCAACTCATGAACTCTCCCACCATAATCACCCCAGACAATCACATTGACATTGATTTAAACACCAGCCAAAGCCAAATATCATTCTCAAGCCACCCCAATGAGGATCAAAACCAACCAAACTTACCCTTACTTCTTCAACCCTCTTATGCAAGATCAAAATTTTCAATCTTTGATGAACTACAACGCTTTAGAATAAGTCTTAAATGGTGTGCTTTAGACCACTCCTCTTGTAATGGAAAGTTCATATCCTATTTCATCTTCATCTTTCTTACCATAATAACCCCCTTTCTAACTGCTATCTCTATTAGAGTCCCGGGTTCTGCTCCAAATGAGGACCCAATTTCCTTTAACAAGCTGGTTCAAATTCCTGAGTCAGGCTTAGCTACTATAAGTTTTTTCATCCTTTGCCGTTTCTTCAAAAGGTACGTACTATCAAATTTAGGGACTGTTTGTTTATGTTTTTGAGACATTATAAAAACGCTTCTGATAGTTTTTTTTTTTTTAAAAAAGCTTTATAACCAAACAAGGAAAAATATCATAAGCGCTTTTAGGGCACATAAAACACATTTTGTGTTTACTGAGAAAAGCACGTTATATGTGCTAACAATGTACTTCTTTTTAAAATTGTTTCTATATTAAACAACTTTTAACAAAAATAGAATGTATTAGGAATAGAAATTTTATTGATAGAAGATAACTAAAATAACTTCAAAAATATGATATTTTTCTCCAAGAATAATCATAACCAATAAATCGTGTGATAGGATGATTATTGAAACAAAACATATATTAATATTATTTTTATATATATATAATTATATAAAAAAATTAATAATAAAATACATAATATTTTGAATAATTAGATTAAATTTTTTATATTCTTACTTTTATATTTTTTATTTTACTTGGAAGAATGTGTTAAATTATTAAAAGATAAAAATTAATATCAATATTTTAAATAATATAATAAAATAAAAATTACTTTGATATTTAATTTTTTAAAATTAAATTTATTTTTTAAATAAAAAGTGTTGTTAAATTGTAAAAAAATTATTACCTGCTTATAACCGATATTTATTACACAAATGTATCTAAAATTGATGTGAAGTAATATAATCGTTATTTTCCATTCTCACGGCCGTTCTTAGAACATACCCTTAGTTGGTTTAGAACATCTTTGTCAAATATACTGACTATTTACACATAAGGAGGTTCATGTATCAAATAAACGGCTACACACGCACACTTCCACACCCTTTACATGGACATGCTTGAACGCACATCACTTAAGTGCCAACTCTTGGACATTACTATATTTTTTATATGATCCCATCAGCGTTTGTCCTTTGTCCAAAGGCACTAAGGATATTTGAATTGTCTTAATATTATGTTAAAGTGTGTCAAGTTTATCAGTTCTTTGGTGTAAAACTAAAATGCTTGTGTGAAATAATAACTTTAGCTTCTATATTGAAGGTACGGCTTACGCCAACTACTTTTCCTTGATGATCTTGGAGATGATTCATTGTATGTTTGTCGCCGGTACACCCAAGAGTTGGATAGGGCTTTCTGGTGCTTGGCATGCATAATCTTCCCTTCGTTTATTGTCGAGTTTGTTCATAAAATTATCTTCTTCTCTACAATGAAAATATCAATGTCTTGTGTTAGTCTTAGTGTTGCATTGAATTCAATTGTGTTTGTTTTTGGATTGGCTTCTTGGATTTATAGAACCGGAGTGTTCTTGCTAGTCTGTGTTCTTTTCCGGCTTACTTGTGAACTCCAAATACTGAGATTTGAAGGGCTTTATAAGCTCTTCGAAGGGTGTGACTCAGATTCTAGAATGATATTCTTGGAGCATACAAGGATAAAGAAACAATTAACAATTACAAGCCATAGATACCGGTTCTTTATCATTGGATGCATGGTTACTATAACTGTTAGTCAATTTGTAACATTGCTTTTGGTTCTAGCATCAAAGACAGAGAAAACCTTCTTCAATTCAGGTGATCTTGTGGTAAGTTATTCATTTTGAAAAATTATCCTTCAAGATAAGAGTTGTTGGGCAAAATGATATAAATAAAATGTTGGCTTATCTACCATGTGTGTTTAAGATTTTAGAAAGAGTTATGACCGTTATAGCTTTAATATAGTATCAAAACGGGAGGGTTTCTATCTTATTAGTTTATAATTCTAGGATGAGTCTGATCAATACAATTTTTACATGAATGATATAAACATTTTAGTAGAAATAGTTCTAATAACTATATATCCAAACACAATTTCTTTTTACCTTGCATATGAAGACTTTTTTATAAGAGTGAATTTAAATGGATTATTTTTGGAATGAAAACATTCAGATATGCTCAGCTGTTGAGCTAAGTGGGATGTTCTTGTGCTTAATGGGGGCTGCAAGAATCACACACAGAGCTCAAGGAATTGTGTCAATTGCTACCAGATGGAACATGCTCGCAACCTGTGCATCTGCTGGTTTAGACCAATGGAAAGGCCATAGCACTACACAGTCTATAGAGCAATGTGCAGCTGAGAGTGATTCCGATTTGTCAGATAACTTGATATCAGTTTCACCACAAGACCCTTCCTCATTCCAAACAAGGCAGGCTTTAGGTCAGTCATCATAACAAACTTCTAAATGATTATTTATCTGTTAATGGTTGTTCTATTAGTAGATCAATCATTGCATATGTTATGCTGTCCGACTGGCTTTCACAGTAATAACCTAGTTTACTAGATGGCTACGAACGACAATCAGGACATTAAGATACCTTCCATATTAAACTTTGGGTATATTTAGGTAGTTGATCTTAAGGCAACAAATACCATAAGCTTTTTCTTTGGCTAAACTATCAAAAGTTAAATTGATTCAAAACTAAATATGCCAATATTTGGTTCATTTTCTTATACTTGCAGTGACATATTTGCAGCACAATAATGGGGGCATTACATTGTTTGGATTTGCACTTGATCGAGGACTGCTTCATACACTATTTGCATTTGAGTTTTCTCTGGTGCTGTGGATACTTAGTCAAGTGGTGGTGGTGTCTTGAGCACACAGATTATTATTTGTACAAGTTCATAATTTAATTTGTTTTCATCTTTGAAAAGTTACAACACATTCCATCATACCTGAGATTATTAATAGCCAAATACTTAAAAGATGGAATTAATTGGTGAAAGTTTCACCAGATGAGTCTCGCATCTTTGCCAATCTATGACAGTAAGCCAAGAATTTTATGTTTTGATTGATAAAAAGATTCGTGAATTGTATGCTACTGCTAAAGAACTACTATTTTCGAAAAACATCAATATTAGTTTTAATCAAAAGTATATATTTCGGTTTTCCCAACAGATTATGTAATAAGATTCATCTTTCTTCTATTCAATCTCATACAAACCAATATATCAGAAGTGACATTTAGTTTTACCAAAAATAGATGTACTAACTTTTAGGACAATCAACCAAAAATTTAGAAATTTGGAACTTAGAAAGAGAAGTAGAGATGCTACTCACATTGATTTAAAGTGTACAAATACTATTCACATTTTTCAACTACATCAGACAGCTTATCAAGTGTTTTTACAATATTTCCGAGGCATGTGATGAGCATGTCTCCTTGACGTCTAACAAATTCATCATTTTGATGGCCATCCTCAATCTTCACTTCAGTAACTTCATTTGCTGCACTCCCTGTAATAATAGAGTGGATTCTTTCGGAATTTTCGCGCAATATCATTGACATCACTTTCTCATTCTCTTCAATGCTGAGAGTCTTCTTTCCTTCTGCAGAGCCTTTCTGAATCTTTTTCTTCAAAAAGCTCTGCAGAGGCTTTTCAACTTTAGGGCTTCTCAGAGAATCTTCATCTATGCTATTTTTCAAAGGATTATCTTCTGCAACATATTTTAGAGGATTTTCTTCTACATAGCTTTCAAGAGGCTCATCTTTGGCTAAAAAAGTTGAATGATTTTCTACTACTCCAGAATTCTTTTGAGCAATATGCCGTCTTTGCCTCTTTGGTCCTAACGATACACAACAATAAGAATAGGCCTTTCAGAAGTCAGCATTAATAGAGGTCCTAAGAAAAAACTTGCATTATTACACCTATGGTTTTAAGCACAAAATTAGACCAATATGTGATAGAAACTTGATCCAAAATTAAACCACCTATGGCTTAAAAATATTTGCAAAATCAACATAATATTTTGCTCTACAACTAAGTTCCTAAACCTGGCAACACTAATTCATTTTACAGTACCACAAGCATCATACATGAGTACCACAAGTATGCTACATGACATGACTGAGGTAAACCTGCAGTTCCCTTGTCATTAGTTGTTCCTCTAGAGCATACTTTCCCCCAAAAAAAAAAAAGTAAAAATGCCTACCACTTTTGGGCTTTTAGTTATATTGCATTAAAACATAAAATAAATAAGTGTCATGCCTGAAGTTGTAAAAAAATAATTTAAATATTTAAATTATTTTAAAGATGGCTCACTTTGGCTTGTATTTCAGTTTTATGCCTCGTCATAAAAACCCGACTATGCTCTTCTACTTTCCATTTCCTTCTGTACTTAAATAAGACCCAAGGTCTTGTACTTTTAGTTTGTCTCAAGAAATTACTTAGTCTTTCAATGGATAGTTTATACAACGAGAAGCAACTTCAAAGGTAAAAGATGATCAAACAACATACCCCCTTTTGTAAGCTTGCATGAATCAGACTTGGTAGCTGAACCTACAGTGGCTCAATAAAAATCAAGTTCAGAAAGTATTCCATTAGAATAATTTTATCTTCAAGAAATGGCCTCAAGCTAAAGTTTTAAGTACAAAGAAACCGGCCATTTCATTGAATGTGGGAACTATGCTGCTCAAGCAAGATTCAATGATGCACAATTCCAAGATGTTCATTGAAGGTACTCACAAAAATCTGTACATTAAAAAGATCAATTCCATTTTGTTATTACTCCCCATTTAGCTATTGTTAAATGTGTATCTGTTCCCTTGCGTGTTTACAAATCATAGAAGAGTTCATACGGAGAAGAACAAAAAAAATTGAGCTAAAACGCATGGACGAGCAGATTACCCTAAAACTAGAACATGTAATAGTTCAAACAAGTAAAGAAGAACTAAAACCCCTACTATTTTTACAGTTCAAAACTCTAGATAAATGTCTCAAATCGCAATGTACAGTCTAGGTAACTCATGTACACACTTTTTTACTTCATCTCCAAAACGTGCGAACTTGACCCATTAATACTTATTTATAACTATCAAACGTCTGAATTTTCGAGGAAGGATTCCAGAACCCCATAATTCCTTAAACAGTTAAACCCTAATCCCAAAAATCCACTTTTTTTGCTCATTTTTCGGATTTTGCATCAATCACATTATGTAAACAGCAACAGAAATCAATTAAGTTAAAAGAAAATACCTAATTCTTGAACAACTTCAAGAATTTCAACCTCAGCTTCGGGGTCAGTATCCGGGTCGGTATCCGGTTGAATTTCTCGAGCCCTAACAACATCATCAATAGCTGTATACAAGTCCTCATCGAAATCCTCAGGAAGTCCAAATTCGATTCTCTTTTCAATTGCCAACCACCAATACGAAGACGGCTCAATTTGCGACTCCACCCATTGTTTGATTCTACTATACTCGAGCAACAAAGAATCCCATTTCCTTTTACATTGGTTCGAAGTCCGAACCACTTCCTGAGCTGTGCAATTCTCAGCTATGATCTTCCATTTCTGGTAGGTGGACAGAGCTTTCAGGCAATCGGCTTCAACGGCTGCGACCTCATTCACGAGAATGAGCGCGCCTGTAACCGTCCATTCCGATTCCAACTGAGAGCGCGTTCGTCTTGAGCCGGATGGACGGTGAGATTGGTCGACGTTCCCCTGCGCCATTACGTACCTCACAGTGTTTTGTGTCGTCGATCTTGTTCTTTGTTACTAAAATTAATTTTAAATGATAGTCGCTTCGATTTTCGATAACATCCGGCGCTAACAAATTCGTTTCAAGATCTCGAGTTTCCCGCCTTCTTTCAAGGCGTCGGATCAAATGCCAACAATTTAAATTATTTTTTCAAATAAAATTAAGTATTGATGTGAATATTAATTTATTTATTAGATAAAAAAATTATCAGGCATCGTAATTATTTGTAACTGTATAAATTAATGCTAAAATTATATTATTAATATCTTATTTTATAGAGGAGTATATTATTAGTTTTTTAATATTACCTTAAAAAATATTGGATAAAAACGTACGAAATAGAATGTATATAAAAATTGACAATAATAAATGTATCATTAAAAAAAGAATTAAAACCATTACATCTCTAAATCTCTCTTATTTTTTGTTCTTTTTTTCTTTGCCTTTTTAAAGTCACATATCATCTTTCGTTTTTTCTCCTCGCTAATTCCCACCACATCTTTTTAAGCATCTTTCATTAGCTTTAATGGGTCTTCAATTTTTTCTTATTTGAGAAAGATAATAATAACATTTTTATGTGGTAATTGAATTCTGTTTCCGGTTTGGTTTTTATTGAAAACATGAAGTTTTGTGTCGAAACATATTCGCAATATATATTATCAATTTCTTCGAATCTCTTATTTTCTATCATTATTACTCTCTGTACTTTAATCCTCCTTTATTTCCCAAATCTATTCCTCATAATTGAGGAGACACGAAGTAAGTATATAATAGTGGTACTAATTAATTAATGTGCAACTCTATTTGAAAAATGTTATTTATCATTATTACAGTTTAGCAACAGTAAAAAAAATGATGGCTGTAAGAAAGGAAAATTGAAAGAAACCGTGAGGGAGTAAAAGTGGATTGGTGAAGTAAAAATTACATAAATATTTTGTTCATACGTGATTTACATCCATCAAACTTAATTAATCTTGATTTCTTACCATTATTTTTTACTAAATTGTATTTATTTGAAAACAACTGAACATTTAGTGTATTCTTAAAAAAAATATTACTTTTATATTTTTTTTTTAAAGATAAGGTATCATTCAATGACTAATTTCTTTATTTGTTAGTATAAATAAGATTAACTATTTGTATACAAAGTTGTTGGTTTTGTAAGAATATTAATTTATTTAATGGTATAAATCTTAATTAAAAATAATTTAATTTTTTAATATAATTAAAATTGTGTATATTTGAGTAAAAAAATGAACACCATCAATAACACTAGAAATATTTTATCAATTGAGGTGATAGAATTCAATTGATTAAAACAGTAACTCATTTCTATAATTCAATTAAATTATGATGTGCTTATTAAAAAAATTCAATCGACACTCTTGCACACCCCCACAAATATTAGTCTCATGCTTTCTATTTTAAGAACAAAAAGCAATTTTGTTTAGAACTAACTAATAGAACATTGTGTTTCAACGAGCAATAATTTTATTTTATTTTGAGAAAATACGTAAAGAAATTTAATTTAAAAGAGTTAATAGTAATTTGGGTCTTTTAATTATAGTTTTTATACATTTTTAATTGAGTAACTATTTATACAAACTCATTTAGTTTTATAATTTAAAAATATGATCAATTAAATTAAAATTAAAAATATATATTTTATAAATAAAAAATAAAAAACAACATCCCTCTTCCACTCTCTCTCCCTCTTTTTTCCTACTCTACTCTCTCTTCATTCACTCTCTCCCCATCTCTCATAATTATTTCATTACTAAAGAATAAAAATTGAGATAACGAAATAACTACGAAGATATAGAAAAAAAACAAAGAGTAAGAGAAAATGAGAAACAAAGAAGAGAAGGGAAGAAATCTGGATTTTTCTTCTACCTTATTTTAATATTTTTATTAATAAAATATATAATTCTCGTTTTAATTTTTAAAAAATCTCATCTTTTAAATTTTTTTGACTTAATTAACTATACTTTTAAATCACATATTAAATAAGCCAGTTTCAATGATTATAATAGGAAAGTATATAAAACTTATAGTTACATGACCTAAAGAACTTGATATCTGATTTTAAATATTACAATTAATTATGATATAGTATACTTAATTTTAAAAATGTATAGAGTATAATAGAAAAATATTTATTTATTTTTATTTAAAATTTATAAGATTTTACTTTTTTTAATTTTTTGACATTATCAACTTAAAAGACAAAAAAATGCATAAAATAAAAAATCTAAAATCAAGGAATGATAATCTCATACTAAGACGTCTAAAATCACCAAGAATAGTAATGACATTCAATAATATTTACAACTTTAAAAGTTATAATCGAATTAAATGAATCTTATTTCTTATTCTAAACACTTAAAATTTACATTTATTAAAACGATTATATACTTGAGTACATAACTACACAAAACATTTCAAATTAAAAAGTAAAATAGATAATTATTTTTGTCTAATGTATTAATATGTTAAACATTCTAAATTAAGAAAAAAAATTATGAAAAGTTAAAATCTTTAATATATTTGACGCATTATGAAATTATAAAAGCAAGTAAAAGATAGTATCTCTTTTTATAAATTTTATAATCACATTCTATATATTATAATTTTATAATTATATTAATTTAAAAAATAATTATGCTACTTTTAATTTTCTTTTTCAATTCAACAATAATAAACAATTTTATAATGATTTTATTCTTTTTATTTTTTTTAAATTTTACTAAAACAAATTATAAGTTTTAAATATATCCATACATTTCATTAAATATATATATACACGTTAAAATGGTAATTATCAAATTTATCAACTCTTCAACATATAATTAATTATTTTTAGAGTCTTTTAAGCTTTTTTTTTACTTATTCTATTAAAATATGATTATTACGTACAATCAATTATTATTTTTACTCTAAATGTAATTTAAAAAATAATATAACATTTAACACATTTAATAGACTTTTTATTTCTTTATTTTAATTTTATAACGATAACAAATTATTATAATGTTTAATTTTTTTGATTTTTGATTTTTAAATTTTCAATAAGAATTTATAAATTTTAAATTTATTCACATAAATCAAATATTTAGGAATCTCTTGATTCCCCAACTAAAGATAATTAACATATAGAATCAATTATTTTTTACACTAAATATAATTTAGAAAATGCATTAAAGTCTAACACGTATTTATGAGATTTTGATTTTTTTTATATTTATTTATACAATAATAAATAATTATTATAATACACACGAGTCTTTTAATTTTTATTTTCATTCAAAATAATTTTATAATTTTAAATATATTCACATATAGATTATTATTTTATGAATCATTTGGTTTTTCATTTTAATTCTACCACTAAAAGATAATCAATTATCATTTTACAATTTAAAACATATTTAATAAATTTTTAATTTTATATTATAATTTACAATTATCATAATGTTAATTTCTAAATCTATTCGTATAGAGTTAATTATTTTATAAGTCTTTCGATTTTTTCTTTTAATTTTATCAGTGAAGATAATTAATAAATATAATCAATTATTTTTTTATACTAAAGGTAATTTAGAAAATAAATTAAAATTTAATACATATTTACGAGATTTTTGATTTTATCTTATAATTTCGTAATAATAAACAATTATTATAATATGCATAAATATTTTAATTTTAAATTTTAAATATTTTATTAAGAAATAATTTATAAATTTTAAATCTATTTACACAAAATGAGTTATTTTAGGAGTTTACATTTAACTTTTTCACTTAGAGATACATATAATTAATAATTTTTACATTAAATATAATTTATAAAATTAAAATTAATTTATAATTGAATTATATTATATGTAGTAATACATTGATAATTGAAGTGTATTTATCAATTAAATTTTAACATGTTATATTTAGGGTTAGGATAGTAATTTTTATATAAAAATTCAAACTCACTCATTTATAATGATTATAAGATTATGAGATAAGTATTGGCATACGAGTCACTAGTAAAGGATGTGATATAATTTTATATAAAATATTATGTTAATTAACTATTAAAATATATTTAAAATTAATTGAATTTTGAAAAATTTGTCATTACATAAATAAAATTTAAATATATTATATTGAAATTAAACATAAGAAAAAATTTAAATATATATAAAATTCATATGAAACACACATTTATCTTTAAACTATAAATCATATTGCACTCACCTCTCAAATTGCTCAAAGAAAGGTATTAGTATCATACAAATTTACACCCAATTTTGAATGTACATATTTTAAAAATAATTTTAAGTAATGTTTGATAACGATTATGATTTATAATTTATGATTATTGATTAAATAGTTAATTGTGTGATTTTTAATTATTTTGTAAATATAACTACAAATGTTGTAAATCCTGTTTATAGTCTATGTCTTTGCATTGATTTTTGTGTGCAAAATAAGGTGTTTATTTATTTTTAGTGTTTATGTCTTCCTCTATGTAAGATTGATTACTACCAATCAATAATATACACACGCACATAATTAAATACACTTTATATGCGAGCATATTTACATACATCATGAGGATTGGTTGTTATAGTGTGCACACTCGCTCGTTGATGTAGTCATTCATGTTTTTGGTTCGTTTTGGGTGGGTTTATTTGTGGATTTTACTCGACATTTTTTAAAAAGTAAAAATATATTTTTAGCACCTCACCACCACGTTTGGCAATGTGATCAACCAAGACTTTATAAATATCCCCCATTTTCACTTATTTTGATATCCATAAAATACATAGCGAGCTTTGTCAAATTGACATATTGGTTTTTTATTTTCGAATCACTAATACCTTGTGTGTTGTTCGATATTAGTGATCTGTGACTATATGAACCATGTATCAGCTGGTAGTTATCCTTGTGCAACTTCTCTTCTTATGTGAGAACCTCGTTACGAGAGTGAGGTGAGTTAAATTTTTTGAGTTCCCACATCTTGGATAGTGTGTCTATTAATGGTTTATGGTGGACTATATGTCCCACAGTGATTGTTGGTTTTTTGAGATTGGACGTAGTCCTAAAGGTTGTTAATTCGTTACAGTACACATTATTGATCTTTGGTTTCTAATCACACCACATTATGTAGTGTTAGTTTCGGTGGAGAGTGAGGTTTGTGTGTCGAATTGGGTTATTGTATAAGTAGCAAGGAAGAACAGCAATAGGCAATTCGGACAGAGGTCTTAACTGATAAAGGTATTTGTGGTTTTATTTCTTTTAAAGTTATAACTAATTTATTGTTTAGTAAATTATTTGCTGTTAAATAGTTATCTTAAACAATCTGAAGATGTTATCACATAGGTAGGGATTTTATGTGGGATTACTTCATTATATTTAGTGTTATGCATGCTCTAATATTTGGTTAGTACAATCAGAATTTAAGTTGTATATGTTTATATATCATGAAGTTTAAACTCTGATTATAAAGCTTTTATTATTTATCATAGCTTTTTTATTGTTGTCCAACTTATTTGCTTATTGTTTCTAGCTATCTATGTTTAATGCATTAATTACTTTATGTTATGTGTAGAGTCCTTAAGGAGTCAATAACTCATTAACCGGAATATGTATCAGGTCTTTGTCTTCTTTTTTGTTGTTATGCATGACTAACTTATTGTATTAGTATAATATGAGTTTTTATCATGTATGAACCAACATATCAGACTCTAATTAGAAAACATTTTTATTATATGTTGTCACATGCATTCTTTCTTTTTCGTATAGCATGTCTATAACTTTATAATCATTGCTTATGTTGTATTAATTAATCTAACTGCTTCTTAATTAATTTATATTACTTTTGTATATTATGTTCGTACGAGTTTAGTATCAACCTTCAAGGAGTATGTATCTCTTTACTATGATAGTGTACTAGGTGTTGGACTATATATTATGATTTGTTATGTTTTGTTTAATCATATGCTCTAAAAGTATAAACATTATTTAACGAATATATTCTAACATATAAAATCTTGAAGTGATTAAAAACACTTTTATTATTCTAGTATGCTTTCTTGCATCACATGTTATTAGTTATTTATCATGCTTATGGTTGTTGCTAGTATAGATGTCTGTGAGACATCATCACTAGTGTATTTACTATAATTTATTTATTCTAATTGTTAGTTATTTTTATAATGTGTTGAATTGAATATGTTGTTTTATACTTATGTTATGTTATTTACTTAATTGATGTTTGTGAGGCATGCTTGATCGAATTAGTATAAAGCTTGTGAATAGATTCCATGGGTTAGTATCTTTACCCATAATCTTAATCTTGTTAACTATTTAAGTTGAAAGAACAATTGATTTACTCAAGAAATTTTATAAAACAAAATTAAAAATCATGTATAAGTTATATGGTAAAATTTTATGTTTTTTAATTTTTTTTCAAAAAACTTAAAAAAATAAGAAAGCATTTTTATCATTTAAAAAATTTAAGTTTTTTTATTTCATTTTCATTTTCATCTAATACTTATACTTATAAAAAATATTTAGTAAAAATAAAAATAATAAAAAGTTAAAAATCTGATTACAAAATTATTTTTTAAAGATTTATGAATCACGCTATATTTTTATAACGATTCCTTAAAAACATAAAAATCAAAATTAGAAATTGTTTTTAAACATACATAATTAAAAAATCACTTAAAAAATTTTATAATCAAAATTGTTATAAAACACACTCTTAAACTATGTTTGATAAAGACCCTGATTCCTAATTCTGATTAAATAATTGATTTATAGATTTTTGATTATTTTGTAAAAATAATCACTAATGTATTGATAACAATTTTATTTAATAATTTTAAAGGAAAAAAAGTTAAATGCTTATAAAATATTATTTTAAAATATTTATGAATTATTCTATATTTTAGAAGTGATTTTTTAAAAATATAAAAACAAAAATCAAGAATCCTTATCAATCATGCATGATTAAAAAATTACTTAAAAAATTAAAATCGTTATTAAACATACCCTTAAATATTGTAAGGATGATTTATTTTTCTAAAATATACTAATACATAATGCACATGATTAATATGACTTATAAAAATATGTGCAAATTTATACATAGTTCAAATTTCTCTTTGCTAAAAAAACCCACCCAAATGAGTTGGTGTTAGAAAAAAAATGAAAAATTATATTTATAGTTCACAAAATTCTTGTATGCCTACCTTTAAAGTAATATAATTTTACACATTGAAGTACGTATTTGAAAGAATTTAAGACTGATATATAGTTTTTATTTAAAGTTAAATAAAATTGATAAATATATAATAAATAATTAAAAGATACATTTTAAATAAGATGAAAAATATTCCTCATTGATGGTTAAACCCTAATCCTACGCTCCAAACATTAAATTTTAAATATTATTTTATTCATTTTAATATATATATATATATATTAAATTTTATATTTTAATTTTTGTAATATTAATTATAATATATTGTGTATTTTATTCGCATTTAAAAAGCTTTCTAATGTCCCTAAAGAAAAAAAGAGTTGATACTTCTCAATTGTGGGCTTGAGAGACCAATTGCCTTAATTGGGCTTTTAATCTAGAAATACCAGAAAAAATAAAAAAAGGAAAACAAAATGATAGAGAGAGAACTTGTAGCTCAAGTTAATTGGGGCGAATAGAAAACTCAAATCCCCGCTACTATCCTCTTTCATTGTCATTTCTCAAAACATCTTCTTCTCGAGTCCCTCTGAGTTAGAGTTCTTTATCGAATCATCCGAATCATGGATCACAATATGGATCTAAACGCTCCTCACTCCATGGGAACCACCATCATTGGCGTCACTTACAACGGTGGTGTCGTCCTCGGTGCCGATTCTCGTACCAGCACCGGTATTAAACCCTAACTCCTTTATTCACAACCCTAATTGTTAGTTTTCTGTTTATCGATTCAAAAAGAGAACACCGAGAGATGGATGATGACTCTTTCGGTTCTTGATGTTGTTGGGTTTGAAAATGTGATTTGTTTCTTATTTGTTGTTCGTAGGAGTTTATGTTGCTAACCGAGCTTCAGACAAAATTACCCAGCTTACTGATAATGTCTACGTTTGTCGCTCTGGATCGGTATTGTTCTCCCGAGTTTCTATTCAGTATTGGCTCTTTGCATATGACTATCATCATTATATTAAGGGGTCAATTGAATATCGAAATTAGATTTTTAATCATAACTTTCTAACCCTTATAACTTGCAAATTGGAAATTTAAGTTCCATTCTGCTTATTACAGACACTTGAAACATGTTAGATTCAACTTTGGGTAAAGTAACCACATACAGTTTTATTAAAGCCCAGTGTTGTTTGCTTTGTTAAGGTGGTTGGTTTCATGCTGGTTCATATTTGCATTAGGAAATTTATTTCCTTTCTGTGAATACGTATCATTTTGTGTAAAATTGATTTATAAACCAAGATGTAGTAATGATATAGACGAAGTTGCATATTTTGGAGGAATTTATATAACTTTTCTAATCTTTGTGGGGGTTGGTTTTTGATTTTTTTTTCTTCTTATTCGGGAATTAATACTATACCTTCATTACTAGTGTAATATTTTGATTTTATGAACCTCTCTGCATTATGTAGGCTGCTGATTCTCAGATTGTTTCTGACTATGTACGTCATTTCCTCCATCAGCACACGTAAGTGAACTTTGTTCCTTGTCATTTTCCCCCTCCTTTGTTAGCAAACGTGAAATGTTGATAAGTAATATCAGTATTTTTTCCATGTTTCAAGCCATTTTGTGTAGACTTATGGCTTAAATATAAAATATCTAAACAAAAAATGACTTAGTTCTATATCAAGCTACAATTAAAAGGCAGTAAATGACAATTAACAAGCATGACTTAAATAATAGTAAATATGACATATACCCCTATTTCAAACTAGTACGTAGCATATTACTCCTACATCATTACTAGTATTCAATTTTAATTTTACAGGATACAACTAGGTCAGCCTGCAACTGTCAAAGTAGCAGCAAACCTTGTCAGACTGATTTCTTATAATAACAAGGTCGGGAGTCTTTTTGTTGTTTCTGTTCTGATTTGGTTTTGCTTTTCATCTCTGTTTTTTTCTCTTTTTGAATATGTATTATATTGTCAATACTTAATCTTAGGTGCTGAATTTGATTCGGTCCTCCATCCATCTGTATGCTTTTAAGTACGGCTATACTGTTGTGGTAGAATAAATGGCCTTTTAAACTACTATTAGTCTCTGAAAAATGCTCTAGGCAGAATTGGTACATGCATATACGTTGTTTCTGCTTCCCAACATCAATCTATAAAAAAAATAAAGTTTTTATCTAAAAATACTTTCAGATATGTGTTGAGCTTTTGTACATGAACAAAATCGAGTTACTATGAGAAAAGGCATTTGAATAAATATATTTTGACATAAGATGCATGCATATATGTTTTTTCTACATAGCAACATCAATCTATAAAAAAGATTTCATCTTAAAATCCTTTCAGATATGTGTTATGAGCTTATGTAGAGGAACATAATTGGGTTAGTATGAGAAAAAGCATTCAAATAAATATATTTTGACTATAACTTGATCATGGTTCGAAGTGGTAGGTAGTAACAGCACACACATGCATACAAACATAGATACATTACTTTAGAGATACTATGGTAATAGATTATGAGCTCTGAAGACATTCTCTTCTTTGGTTCTATTTTATGACATGGTAATAACACACTTAACTGACATGCTATGATTTTTGATGGGTTTGCATGGGTAATAATGATGATAATGCTGTAACATTGAAGATTATAAACCATAGATGTATGTGCATTTCAGAGAGAGAGAGAACATTGATATGCATTTTTCAGCTGAAGGGAAAATAGGTTTACCCATACGTGCACTTGAATTTCGTGCAAATTGTGAGGCATCTCAAACTCATGTATCTTCTTAATTTACCATTATTGTCTGATCTGACAGAATATGTTGCAAACTGGTCTGATAGTTGGTGGGTGGGATAAGTATGAAGGGGGTAAAATTTATGGCATTCCACTTGGTGGTACAATAATAGAGCAGCCCTTTGCCATTGGAGGTATGTTTTTGTGTCTTAATTTATCCGTCTATATATTTTTCTCCTCCATCTATTTGGCTGTCTCATCAAAGTTAATAAGCCTCAATTACACTACCCATTTTATTGATTAGTTGTCTGGTCTATCATTTTACTTTCGATACTCTCATTAACTCTTCATCTTATCAAGGTCGCTTTAGTGCGTACATTGTTAGAGACTTAGAGTGATGTAATCATGTATCACTTTATGATCTATATCTGTGGGATACTTTTGTTACAATTTTATTTTATTTATTTATTTATTTTCAGGATCTGGCTCCAGTTACTTATATGGATTTTTTGATCAAGCTTGGAAAGAAGGAATGACCAAGGATGAAGCTGAGGTATGTATCCGCATATGCATGAATTTATTGGTTACCAATGCCATAATAGGTTTTTGTCTGGTTTTCCAGGATTGTAATTTGACTTGACTCTGGACCTAATCTCATTGTTAAATTATGGTATTATTAATTGATAAAAGAAAATAGGTAGGCAACTAAGCATGGTCACTAGTAAGTTGTTCCACAGATCCATTGGATGTTGAATGTGTGTGGTTGTAATATTATTTTGATTCGTATGCATTACAGTATAAGATGAAGGGTATGGGGCACAAGGACATACCATTTATTATACCTGCTACTTCTTCCTTTTCTTTTCATTTATTTAGAGGGGGACGGGCCTGTTAAATTCCAGTCTAAGTTTTTCTAAGCTTCAGTTATAATTGTCTTTTTGTGTGATGATTCCAGCAACTTGTTGTCAAGGCAGTTTCCCTTGCTATTGCGCGTGATGGTGCTAGTGGTGGAGTTGTTCGCACTGTCATTGTAAGTTTTTTCTCAAAGCACAAGCTCTGTGATCTGCACACTTTTAGATTATTAAGGATCCTCAAGTTTTGTTCTTGTAAATTAACAGATAAACTCCGACGGAGTGACCAGGAACTTTTACCCTGGAGATCAGCTGCCTCTATGGCACGAGGAGCTGGAACCAAAAGAAAGTTTGTTGGACATACTGAACCAGTCGTCCAGTCCAGTTCCGATGAACATGTGATGTTGGGTTGAGACTTGAGAGGCAGTTCCTATATGCGAACGTTAGGCTGTCATTCAAACTTTGTTCACCTACTCTGTATGATTTTAGACGGATTATAAGAGTAATTATCTAATCAAATTCTGCACTCTCTTTTCAGTGCAAAAAGGAGTAGGTTTTGTTCTTTTTAATTTTTTTTTTTTACATAAGTATGGTCCCAACTCTTTTGATTGGATGGAATTATGGACTAATCTATTCCAGTCTTTTATTTCGGACAATTTTCATTCCGATTAGACCAAATTACTACCTAAATTTTTAAATCTACTAATTTGGTCCCATATGGCTTATTTGGTCCATGTAGTTGCTAATCTAACCAATTTTCATTTTAGTTTAATTCGATCGAGTAAATAATTTAAGTAAAATTACTTCTAAACCTAGTATAATTAGTGTGTAATCTATAATTTATAATGTTTGAGGATTTATTTAAGTATACATATGTTTTTGTTATTATTATAATATAATAAAGTGAGAATTTCCAAAAGGGGAGAGTAATGTAAACTCTATCCTTCCCTTGTTTGTGTCAATAAAATGGGATCTTGTTCTTTACTCCTATTTTTCATTGTCATTTTATCATCTTTCTTTCTTACCTCAAATTAGGTTTACAACGCTAAACACAACCAATCAAGTTTAATAGAAACCATGAGTTTTGGCTTAAATAAGGACAACTTTCCCAAATTTAGATTACAAAGAAATGATTCTGGGGGATTTTCTTCTTGCCAAGAAGGATTTGTGAAAAGCCTTATGCGATGGTCAAGGGTAAAGAAGAGCATTTTCTTTTATAATACTTTAGGGTAAATGTCCTAATTTTTTATAATACTTTAGGGTAAATGTCCTAATTTCTTATAACTAGTATTCGTATATTATCATTTTTATATCAATTTTATATTTTTAGTTGATATTAATATTAAATTTTGATAGAATAGGTGAATTAACAGTTATAGATTTTTATCAAATAGGATAAAGATGTTGTTTTTACGCGACAATTTTGTAACTTATTTTATCCAAATTTAATGTGAATATTAATGAAAATATTTAACTTATTTTGTACAAATTTACTATCAATATTAATAAAAATATTTAATGTCATTAATGAAAATATTTAACTTATTTTGTACAAATTTACTATCAATATTAATAAAAATATTTAATTGATATAAAATTAAAAATAAAGTAGCAAATTGAGGGGAAAAAAATTCGAGTAATAAAGCGAAAGTAAATTAAAACTTTTAGTAAGGAATGATAAATTTGAGTAAACTTTAAGATATGTTTTAGGTTTTAGTTTTGAATAGTACTCTATTGTATCCGTTCAAATCAGGAAATCACTAGAGAGAAAATAAAAATAAAATAAATGCACTAATTATATGTTAAAATCGGAATACAACTTTAAAAGTCGTATTCTTGATCATTTTCCCTTATTTTTTTCAAACAAATAATATCGTCCATGGAGCCAGGCAGGCTACTGTAAAATTAATACTATTCTTTTTCCCCATTTTTTATAATAATTTTTATTTTTATTAAAATAATATTGAAATATAATATTAGTTCTAAATTTTATTAGAGTATAAATATAATAAATATGTTAAATTTTTAAAAATTAAGATACTATATAATGTAAAAAAAGTTTAACACATTAGTTCTTATCGTTAGAGTATAATTTAGTGTAATTTTTAAATTTAGACTATTTTTGTTAACTTTTAAAATAATAATGTGAGAAAAAAATTAAGTGATTAAATCGTAAGAATCTTCAACCTCTAGAGATTAATGGTGTTGTTTAGCATTAAAACAAATGACAAACTAACATATATATCACAAAAATATCACAAAAATTATAAACATATTATATAAATTTTTTTTGCGAAAAATATATCACATAAGTATCATAAACATTACAAAAAATATTTGAATACTTATATGATATTTTTGTAATGTTTTTGTATAACAAATATAGTACCAAAATATCATAAATTATAGTGAGATAATATTTTTTATTACTATACTTATAACATGATGAACTTAAATAATATACTTACAATTTTTTTAATAATTCAATGCTATATTCGTTAGTTTAACAAAAACAAATAGAGAAATTTTTGAAAAATTAATCTCGTTTTTTTATTACGATGCATCTCAATAATTATAAAATAATTAAAAATAAATTATTAATACTTAAAAATGGTAATTTTGTTATGTTTAAATTAAAACAAGACATCCCATTTACTTACACGAAAATAAATTTTGATCCATATTAAAAATTTAATATATTTCTTGAAATGTTATTATGCTGGAAGCAAGTATATACAATGTTATTCCTAAACTTATTGTTTGAATTTTTATTATTATTTCTCTAAGGTGATGTTTGGTTGAAGGGAAGGGAAATGAAAGGAATCAGAATTGATTTTTTCCATTTGTATGTTTGGTTGGGCTAAATGGAAGGTACGGAATGAAATCGATTATAAAAGGAGAAATAATCACAATTCCTTCTCCCTCATTTAGGAATCATGATTTTATTCTCATTTCAATTTTTTTTTTCCAATTTTACCCTTACCCCAAATATAACCCTAAACTCAAATCCCAAATCCCCAAACTCAAATCCTAAATCCCCAAACCCAAAACCATAAATCCTAAACCCTAAACCCCAAATTCTAAATTCCAAATCCCAAAACCCTAAACCCTCAATTCCAAATTCCAAATCCTAAAACCTTAAACCCTAAACCCTAAACCCCTAACCCTAAATTCCAAATCCTAAAACCCTAAACCCTTTTTAGAAAAATAATAATTTTAACCCTAAACCTTAATCCACAAATATATCCCTAAATCCTAAATCCCTAAACCCTAAATCCCAAATCCCAAACCTCAAAACCCTAAACCCTATTTAGAAAAATAATAATTGTAATAATATATTTTCTTTTTAATTAAGTAATAATTATTTTAAAAATAATGATTTTAATAATATATTTTGTCTGATGAAAAAATAGTAATTAATTGACATTATTTGAACTTTATTGAATGTAAGGGTATTAAGGTAATTTGTAGTTTTTTCATTCCATTCTAGTGGCAAACCAAACACTGTAATCCTGATTCCGACCTTGATTCGAGTGATCAAACGAAACAACATTGTTTCTTTTCCATTCTGATTCTATTCTACGAACCAAACATCATTTAAGAGGGTTATGCACAGGTTTTGATGGGTATCACCGATCTTGAATTAAATATTTTAGATGAATTCCAAGATGTTGAGTATGAAAGGAGCATTGCTGAAGTCTCTTTACTGGTAAGTGTAATCAAGATAATCTTAATTTGTAATCAAGACTATCTTTTGAGGGATACGTACTTAATTACTTACGCCAGCTTGATTGATGGTAGTGCTTGAGTTTTCTCCAAGATGACATGGAAACAATTTGACTATGATTGGCTGACTTGTTAGATATGTATAGCCAAGGTGTTATGCATCTTATGTGCATAGAGTGTGGTCTTACCATATTTTTGAAGTAATTGCTATAGTCATATCGGATTGCTTTCATCAGTGCCCAATTCAGGATAGTTCTTCAAGAGTACTCGTTAATGCTTACGTTTAGAGCAACAAAAATGACCCAAATTTATATGGACATTGGGATTTTGAGATAAATTCGTTTGTATTCTTCCTAGGTTGATATTGTAAGTTACTACCTGCTTATTTACTTGTTATGTTAGGCTGGTTTTTCATTCTGATTGATGTTAACACCTTGCATGTATTGAAACTCTAATAATAATAGCACGTAGAAGTTGTACATAATCAAATTAATTTCCCTATATATGATATTTGAGTCACATACTCTATTTATATATTTAGAATTTGCAATTATAAACAAAATAATTGGACATGGTAACTTCTGAATGAATGTTGGGTAGCTATACTTTACAGATAAATCTTGTGAACTTTTTCCCCTCTTTTTGTTTAGCTTCTCTCATTTACACACTCTAATGTAAATTAATTAGGAATGGAAACGAGTACACATGAATGACTTTGTAAAAATGACTACTAACTTTGTGGAAGAGTTGGAGCTGCCTGAATCAAAACCAAGAGTTGAAACGTATGCATCATTCTATCGGCAGCAGCGTACTGACAACCACAATGTGCCTTAAGGTTGCAATATGTTGTACTTAAGGGTATATTTGCATATTTATTATTTTGAGTTATATGGTCATTTTGAATCAAACCTGTAATTTCTTGTAATTTTCATCTTAGGTTGAATTGTCTTTAAATAAATAAAAATTCCCGTGGTCGTGTGTTGAGCGTTTAACAAAAGTCAAATAAACTATATTTTCATCCATAAAAAAACTTGTCATAAGCCAGGTATAAAATATGAGTGTGAATGGGTTATTCAATTGGTAATCATGTAGGTCTAGGAATATGATACAACCATTAAGAGGGCATGAAGGATAATGTTTCATGGCGTATGTGAGTTTGTAAGCTAGCATTTTTTCTTGGTTTGACTTTGATCCATCATCTATGTATCTCACATTAAGGCGACGTTTGGTTTGCAGAATGAAATCAGAATAAGAATGAAACGAAATGGAAAGAAAACAATGTTGTTTAGTTTGATCACTAGAATCAAACTCGGGATCATGATTATAGTGTTTCGTTTGCAACTTGAATAAAATAAAATAAACTGTAAATTATCCTAATACCCCTATATTCAATAAAGTTCAAATAATGTCATTTAATTACTATTTTTTCATCAAACAAAATAAATTATTGAAATAATTATTTTTCTAAATAATTATTACTTAATTAAAAAGAAAAAATATTATTAAAATTATTATTTTTCTAAATAGGGTTTAGGGTTTTGAGGTTTGAGATTTAGGGTTTAGGGCTATATTCGTGGATTAAAGTTAAGAGTTAAAATTATTATTTGTCTAAAAAGTGTTGAGGGTTTTAGAATTTAAAATTTTGGATTTAGGGTTTACGGTTTTAGGATTTAGAATTTGGGGTTTAGGGTTTAAGGTTTAGGAATTTTAAGTTTAGGGTTTGAGATTTAGGATTTTGGGGTTTAGGGTTTAGTGTTTTAGGATTTTGGGTTTAGGGTTTTGGTTTTAGGGCTTTGAGATTTAGGTTTTAGGTTTTAGGGTTTTGGGATTTGGGGTTTAGGGTTTTGGTTTTTAGATTTTGGATTTATGGTTTAGGGTTTAGAGTTTTGGGATTTGAGTTTAAAGTTATATTTGAATTGAGGGTAAAATTGAAAAAAAAAATTGAGCCCTATATGGTGTAACCTGTGCTCCTAAGGCCTAGACATGTCTATCAATGTGTTTGCTCCTACTATGACCCACACATGGAGTTTCATGTTGATATGAGTCAATATAAGGGTAATAGGCATTGTAATATGTCATAGGTAAAATCTCTAAAGGCGATGATTGATCCTAAAGTAAAGGAAGTCTTTGGAGTATTTTATGTAACTCTTTTTATAGGTGGCTTACCCTAGTGGCCATACTAGGCTTCTTTGCTTTCAACTTCCCGTTCTTCTTCTTAATTATGGGTGAGAGTTGTGGTTCCTCAAATTTTTCTTTATTAGATTGAGTAATAGTTAGATTTTGTCTAACAATTTTTAGATTCATGTATTTTTTTTGTTGAATTGAGAAAGAAAATGATGAAGAATACAATGAAAACGACAAATAACACTTTAAATGTTTTTTGATTATTCGTAAGCTCTAATTGGTTAGAACACAAAAATTCTTTCCACCAAATAATGCTAAATATTGAAGTCAAATTTTGCTTTTAATGTTTTTCACTCTATTTGAGTTTATATCCTATAAAATAAAGGATAACGATCTCGTGGTGTCAAATTTATTATGAGATTTAAATTATTTTTTTGTAATTTATTTATAAAGTTGAATTTAAATAAAAAAGAAGAAGTGTTCCTCGGATACTATACTTTTTTATAGGCATGAGTTAGGATAATATTATAACATTATATTAATTAAATAATATATTTTTTAAATATTTTATAATTTAATTTAAATCATATATTGATTTTACATATTGTATGATGTTAATTAAAAATTAACCAATAGAATTATGATGTGAATCAATGCTTTATCACGTATACCGGACAAATCCCCCTAACACCGTCACCTTTAATAGATTAAAAATTTATTCAATTAAAAAACGCAAAAAAGTATAATGAGATTAAAAAAATGCTACTAAATTAGCCACATGTTTTCTAAGTTCACCCAATCAAAAATTGATAGTTATATATAATGCGGGCTTACTAAATATGTGGGTTAGTTTAGAAACACACCAAAGTTTTCTTTCTTTTGGAAATGTTTTAAGGTCCAATGGGCCAGAAAGTTAATATTGAGCCGACAATGACGGTGTCCCTTGCTATAAGTATTACGAAGGTTATCTACAACACATAAATTGCTGTATGATGAAGTAGTCATAGTTGTGTTAGGGTTTGCGTCGGCGGTGTGATTCTTTCGATAGGAGAGGTTCAAGAAACCGGAAAAGGGTATATAAGCGTCGATTCTCTTTCTCGAACCATAAATTCTCGTAACTTTACTGTGAAATATTTTATTTAGGATTTTTGTTCATAAAGGGGCTGGAGTTTGACTCTTTGGCTATGAAATACAGTGCCATAGAGATGAATGCAGTTCCCTATATAAATTTTTCATCGATCGACCTCTTCACATTTATTCGCTATCTCTTCCATTTTTAGCGATTTCATGGCGAGGATGATACATTCATGAATCTATTTGAATATAAAATTCTTAGTTTATTTTTTAGGGGTTTGATTTGTACGAAATAAGCGTAGTTTTAAGAGATGATTTGTTAAAAATCGATTCGTTTTCGAGTAGTAATTCAGGCAACCCCTTGGCCTTTTTGCCTGTGGCAAAGGAGGTGTTAAACTGCTCGTAAATTAATGTCTTTTGCTCTTCAGACTTGCTGAGGTTGTCTTTGAAGCTGGTCTAGTAAGCTCAAGTACATCTTTCTCTTTCTTTTTAACATAATTTGAAGATAAAAATAGGGAAATTCTCTTGTTTGTTATGTGAAATATTGACGTCAATGTTTATGTATTATAAATATATTATAATTGGAAATTTTTATAATTTTTACTTCCTAAACATAAAATTAAACAGTAATTTTTTACATTTATAAATATATTCTAATATATATTAAATATAAAATATTTATAAAGGTCCATATTTTATCTGCGAGATAATTTCCCAATCAAAATGGCAGTTTAATTTTCACATTTAAGCAAATGTATTAGATTTTCGATCCAAAATTTTTTTTTAAAAAAGATGAGATATTCAAGTAAATATAAAATTGATACTTCTGTGGAAATGCTTCCGATATAAGAGTTTTAAGATTTGTAGTGTTCATACCAGAATGTCAAGTTGAAATCTCATTGACACTTTACCAAAAGCCTAAAACTTAAAACCCTACCTTACTATTTAGGGCTACTAAAAGGCAGACACCACAAAGAAGAATAATGGTTTATAAGTAATGATATGGATCCTAAAATTAAATGGGTCAAAATGTGATATTAGCATTTCCTTGTATATTATAAAGTTTCTCACAGCTTAGGGCACCCATTTGCTAGTTAATTTGATGTAAGAATCCAAATAATGACACGAAAAGTTGTCTTGATCGGCTTTAAAGAGTCTTTCGTATTTAATATGAAGTATGGATGAAAGTTTTTGCAATATTGGTAGGATTCACGAAAGTTATTAAGTGAGCGTTTGGATCATTATTTATATGAAACGATAGTCATGTGCATATCTTTGAATGAATTTCTTTATTTAATTGGAATTTGGAACATCACACTTGTGTTTCGGTGTTGTTCCTCGTAACCACTCCCTGTATCGATTGGGTTACATAGTAATTAATTCGTATATATATTGAAATACAAGTATAAATTTTACAATCACCATACACCAAATATTTTGTTCTCTTTGTATCTTTAAATATTTAGGACTAGACATCACCGTTTAGCAAAATAACAAAAATGCATCATAAAGACCGATGTCTGTTTACATGCCCATCAACACCACAAAAAATCCAAGCAGGTGTATGATTTATGCACTCATATATTTGTCAAAAACTAATACAAATAGTTGCTGTCCAGTTTTTTCCTCCCAATTCGAGGTGGTTTAGCGGTGTGTGTTTTGTATTAAAAGAGGCGTCGTAAAGTGTTGCTGCCAATTTTGTAATCCTCCAGTTTTTTCCACCCTTTTGTCAAAATTGAAAGCATTGCCGCCATTGCAATTGACAAAGTTGTCTTCTGTATCCATCATTTCGATTCCTTCAGCTTCCATGGATTGTTCTAAAGTGTCCACTACCTGCCCCTCAGGAGCCATGGGATGAAGAGATTCAGTCCATGGAACAACAGCCAGATTCAAACGATCTGTCGTCTTTCCATTGTAATCTTCTTTTGATGATCTCAAGGATTTTGAATTCCCCAGAGAAAACAGATCTTCTAACAAGGAAAGAGTACAGGCCAAACTAGATTAACATATGATAGCCAAGCTTGGAATCATAAGTTAATAAAATAGATAAATGGTAATAATTAAGGTACGTTTATGAATTTGCTTTGTTGCACTAATAAATAGAATAATCATATTGTGCTAATAATACCATTACCAATGAAACCGTATCATAATGTTTTCTAACTTTAACAAATGAATCATGTCAATAAGTTGAACTCGAGCTAGGAAGAACTTCCCCGTAACATCATTCTAACATGAGACTTTATGGAGGAGACATTTGCTCCAATTAGCCTAGTAGCATTAAACATTGAACTAACATTCCAGATAATATTACAGAGATCCTACACTATTTGCATTCACTGAGATAGCAGTTCATGAAGACATCCGCTTTTTATTTCAGTTAAAAGTCCGAATCCTAAAGCAACATACTTTTAGGTTCTTGAAACACAATATCCCTACTACATGTGACAGAAGAACAAAAAAAAAATTGAAGAACAAGATACATACCCTTTAGACCAGGAATTAAGTCAGAATTAATAATGATGGAGAAATCAGGTGAACTGGGTGATTTAATGAACGTCGCTTGTGTTGGGTTGTAAAGCACAAGAGCTTTCTCATTGCAAGCATCGTCCAGAGGCAACAGGTTAACGGGAAAAACATCTGGTTGAACTGTAGTTGGGCCAACAAAGTGTTTTTCTTGTGAAAACATTTGATCTAACACCTGAGGTACACTACTTGTTGAATCTTCATTTGCAATTGGAGGCAAATCAGCATCCTTAAAAAATTACAAATATACAAATCCACGTATCAATTACTGCACAATTTTCAGATTAATATAACTCGGAATCTATTACAGGGAAATATGTTATGTTATCAAACCTAAACGATATTGTAATTGCACTATATATAGTAGAATGTGGGAGAACAAACTGAAACTGAAATTTAAATAAAATCACAATTAGAATTGAAGTTTAACCAAATAACATAAAAGGGGAAGAAAAATTGGGTAACCATACCAGCCTCCGGGTTTTAGGGGAAGGAGCAGGTAGATAAACTCGAGAAAAATCGTCGTGAAAATCTTCGAAATCTTTTCGTTTCATGTTTCAATTTCGTTGAAAGGGATTAGCCACTTGAAACCCTAACGAGACTGCTTCTTCGGATGCCAATTAAATGGCAAACTCGTTCGTTCTCTCTTTTGTGCTTCTTCTGGAAAGTTCACTTGCGACTTTCCTAACTTTTTCTCCGAGGTCCTAACTCGTCCCACCGTTATAAATTTTCCTTTATGTATTTTCGTATTTTAATAAATTATTATGTAAAACAATAAAAATAACAACACATATAGTGATGATATTATATTTTGTTAAATATGCTAATAAAATCTCACATCTAAAAAAAATATAAAAACTATTTGGACATTATAGATCAAGATACTTAATGAAATACTTTGTTACACAATAAATTAAAATGAGGTGCTCCCGATCAAGGGATATTTTTTTTCAACAAGATACGCATAACCGAGGGATATTTCCTTCAAATGAGATGCTTATGACCTTGTATACTAATTGGTGTCGAGTTGGTAGGAAATAATCTCCAAGAGGCAAAATGATTTAGGTATTTCTAAGATGTACAAGTACAAGGCATAAATCAAAGATGATCTTAACATTCAGCTAGCAATATGTTTAAGTTGAAATGTCTATATATATGGACCTATATACTCAGTTGTAAAAGATTTGTTTATATTTCTAACATTCTAACTAAAAATCTTATAATATTTGAAATTTTTAAAATAAAAAATGAATTGAATATATAATTAAGATATGATAAAGTTAAACTTTAAAGTAATAAGTTGTATCAAAGTCAATGTTGTGTTGGTGGACCATTAAGGTTAAAAGTGGACTAGTGTAGGTTGCACACATCTCCAAAGTTTGGGTTTCTTGTTAAATTTTGTGTGGAAATTTTGGTCCTTTCTCGTCAGCTTAGGATAGTCAATGAAATATGGATACTTAATTAAGGAACATACCATTAAATAATTGATCATTGTCATATAGGCATGGCTCGAATCTAACAGCATAGATGTGTTTACATTGGAGAGAAATTGTTGAGTGTACCAATGAAGTCTAATATTAAAAAATATTGATAATAAATTAGGTATATAGTTAAAATATTCTTTTAAATGGTTAACTTTTTAAGTTAATTCCAGATTTGTAACATTTTTAAAGAATTTAATAATAAATTTGTAATACCTATAAAAAATTTATCATAATTTAAAATTAAGTGATAAATTTATATGAATACTATAAATTCAGTGGTACGTTTACTCGTTTACTCAAAAATAAAATGTGACTACTTAATAATCCTATCTTTATTTTACTACTTTTTGGAAAGTATAAAAATTCTTTGGAGAAATTATAAAAAATAACTCTTAAAATTTACAATAATAAAAATTGTATCATAATAAGATTGAACGTGATTTAATTGGACGATATTCAATATTGAATAAATCTAAACGAGTATAATTCAATTTAACATAAATTGATGTATCAAACTTTTTTAATATTTTAATAATAAAAATATATAATTTAAATATAAAAATACTATTTTTATGATAAATTTTAATGACGTTAGTTTTATTATTTTTATAATTCTTTATATACTCGTTGGAATGGAATAGAATGTAAATTGAGCTTATTTTTAAAAGAATTAATTCTCTCTAATTTTATATTTGATTGGGCTGAAAAAAAAGAATAAAATAAAATCGATTTTTAAAAGAGAAGAAATTCTCGCCCTTCTCTTACCTTAAATCCCAAATTTTAAACACCAAAACTCAAAACCTTATTTATAAAAATAATAATTTTAACATTGGATCTTAATTCACAAATATAATCCTAAACTCAAAACCTTATACTCTAAATCTCAAAACCTAAAACCTAAATCCTAAACTCTATTTAGAAAAATAATAATTTCAACCCAAAACCCAAAACCTAAATCCTAAATTCTATACCATATAACCTATATTCTAAACCCCTAAATCCAAAAACTTCAAATCCTAAATCCTATTTAGAAAAATCATAATTTTAATAATATATTTTATTTTTAAATAATAATTATTTTTAAAAATTATAATTCAAATAAAACATTTTATTTGACGAAAAAATAATAATTAAATTTTACTGAATATATGAATATTAAGATAATATATAATATTTTTAATTCTATTCAATTGTAAACCAAACACTATAATACTGATTTCTTATTTAATTTTAGTTATCAAGTCAAATAATTTTATTTATTTTATATTTGATTACATTTATATTTTAATTTCATTCTATAAATATGAAGTATTATTTATAAAAAATATATGTTAAATGTGAAATATTATTTATAAAAAATGATAATCATTGATTGGTCTCATATTTAAATCTCGTACGATATCAATGAGTTGAGTGTGTATTATATTAAAATAATAATAACTGAAAAAGTTTTAGATTATATATATATACTATTTATTACGCGATTATGGAAATTATTTTTATAAAAAAATAATTTTATTAATTTTAAAATTATGCTTCTTTGTGTCACTTTATTTAAAATTCGAGCACAAATTTAATTAGAGTTAGCATTCTTTAAATAAATAAGTTTGGTGTGTTTAGTGGCCTAGTAATGCAAATAGTAAACTCTACTTTTATGAGTTGAAAGTCCTAACATTTAGAAAAAAAGAGAAAAATAATAATAAGAATATAATTTCAAATCACATGTTTAGTGTCATATATGGGATATAATAAGCATTTAATTGAGTCCTTTCAATCTATGTTGTAATTAAATGGTAGAGTTAATGCAAATAAAATGATGATAATTATTTAAATTAATATTATTATTTTATAAGTAAGATGTTATTTATTTATTTTAAATTTATCATTTATTTATTTTATGATTTTATGATGATATAATTTATTTGTATAAATTGAATTACACTAATTTCTCCCTCATTGTTCATTCAAATTAATAACTCTAATTTATCTATTATTTATTCCTTTTTGTCTTTTCTATTTTTTATTTTTATATCTAATCTACATCGTTAAATATATTTGATAATAAATTATATAATATAATCCACAATTGTTCAATGTGTAGGTATATAATATTTTAAAAAATTAATTATCTTTTTAAATTTATAACAACAAAAATAACATCATAATAATACCAAAACATGTCAAATTAGATAATGTTTAACATTGAACGGATTTAAATAATTTTAGTTTGATTGAAACGATATTTAATTAAACGGTATTTAAAATAAAATGATATGTTAGATTTTTTTAATGATGAAAATACATTAGATAAATATAAAATGTTTTATTTTTATAGTTAAAAATATTTTATTTTTTAATAATTTTAATAATATAATATATATTTATATAATATTTAATTTATTTCATGCAACTTCATTAATTATTAAAATAATTTCATATAAAATGAAAGAAAAAATTAAAATATATAATTTTAAAATTTAAATTTGAATATATTAAATTAGCTGTCGATGAAAATTAAAATCCACAAATATTATAATTCAAAATTTCTACATATTTATATTTTCATTATGTGAATCAATATCCCAATAACAAGTGGTTATAGAGATATTATACAGCCAGGTCGTTATTTATACATTTTAAGAAACATGCGTAATTGTTTTGTAAAGTGGGAATAATGGTAGATTTGCAAATTTATGGGTACATAAGGGTATTTTGGTGCATAATATTTTCTCAGTGGATAACCAAAAAAATTTGAAAGGTTCTGTCACCTGTGGAGAATTGAAGTTACTCAAATGGCGATGAGATCAATGACGATGTTTATGCCTCTTCGGACGTTCGACTTTACAAGAAATAGGCCGTTGTTAACATCAAAGACGTTTCATTTGTTGAAGCCTCACCGTTGTGCACCACTCCAACAGGTCCAGCAACAACAAGAACAAGAGGTATTCACTCCTTTCGGAAGCTCATTAGCAGAAAATAAATCCCAAACTTGCTATATTAATTTTTTAATTTTTTAATTTTCTCTAATTAATGGTAATTAATCTTACTCTAGCTCAGTTGTTTTGAAGGCTGAAGCAGCAATTTTATGCGAACTTTGCAATGGTAAAGGGTGGTTGATTTGCGACTTTTGTAAAGGACAGAAAACCAATGTCAAATCTGAAAACAATAGGATTTATCGTCGATGTCCCTCTTGCAGAGCTGTAAGTTGGTTTTACTGTATTACTTTTTGGAACCTCAGTTAACTATCGTGGTGATGGACACTTCAATTTTTATTTGTGTCCAAGCACATGATATGTAATGTACGTGTGTGTACTTAACACTCCAATTTGGTTGAATTTTGCAGAAAATTTAGAAAAATAACATGGAGAGCACCTCAAGGGCAAAAAAGTCTTACAAATTTTAGGATTATTTAGTTCAATTTTATGGTTTAGCTTTTAAGATTTAGGTTTAACTTTGACAAATTAAGATTTAGATTTTCATTAACAAAGTTTCTTTCCATTTTAGGGTATAAATATGTTGTTTTTTCATATTTTTTATGTTCATTATTTATAGATGGACTTTTCTACCTCTATGGAGCTCAATGATGCTTCCCATAACACCACACTCTCTCTCTCTCTCTCTATATATATATATATAATTATGAGTCTTCTGCCATTTTTCATTCCATTGCGAACAAGGATTCTACTACTGGTTCATAATTAAGGATCTTATAACATATTTACAGAATCCCAAAAGGATAAAAATAAAAATAAATATACATTTATGGGAATATTATGCAAGGAATGAAGCCTCATAAAGTATGATGAAATGAAACTTTTGATGTCTTCTTATACTTTGCTGCAGATTGGATACGTCTTGTGTTCAAAGTGCAAAGTTTTCAGATGTGTTACATTCCCAAACTTTGAGGATGGTGAAGACTTAACCTGTTGATTCTCTAATTGCCTGGCCAGGCTATTATCTATATATGTCAACAAGCATTCATTCAATTCTTACGATTTTCAAAGATGGTTTTGTTTTTAATTTTGAACAAGTTATCATAGCTGTTTCTTTCTGTGTAATGTCTTCCCTCTAAAGAAGTTCGTCCTTCCCTGTACCCCATGTATTTTTCATTTCATAATTGTATACAAAGATTATTGGATATGAGTGAAATATAAGTATAATTCAACCAAATAACTGCAGACAGTCTTTCTTAAACACAAAATATGGAGAATCAGAAAATTTTCAAATATTGCCCGAGTTGAAGGTACGAGTTATCGGTATGATTGGTTTTAAGGCTCAAAATTGCGGATTTTGGAGACTTAGTGAAAAGTGTCCCAAAAGCACAGGTTTTGGCAATGTACATGTTGTAAATGTGTCATGTTCACGACTTTGGGACATCTAAGGCCCCAACAGGTATTGCTCAAGTATCATTATTATATGTAATTGCAGTATTTGGCATATTATCACTATCCTTGTATCATGTGTGCAGTTTTCATAGAAACTTAATATCTTCAAAAGCATGAGTACGGTTCCTATATACTGTTAATAGTATTTTATTTCTTCGTAAATTCCAGTATTTACTTCTACTCTTTTCCCTTCCAATTTGCAGTAATGAATGAGAGAGATTTAAAATATTTCTTGATGGTTGCAAATCTTACTTCAGTCGTGGCAAGTGGCTTGTTTTTAAAATCCAACTTTCATCTTTTCCATGTAAAACTTTCAGCACTTTTTGCGAAAAGACCTTTAATTTAATATATTAGGCACAACTTCGTATGGTTAAGTATCTTTTACTTTGACAGTTGACAGTTTTAATGAGAAACTTGGAAATTTGTAGATGCTTGTGAAATATGCTATCCTTGTATTTAATTTTATATGTGCTCGAATAGGATACAATAAAATATTGCAATGCATTATTATATCTTTAAAACATCTGTTTCTGTGTCAAAGCTCAAAAGCATCAGATGTTGGCGACCTTTCTTGATCAAATGACTCAACCAAATGGTATGCATATGATGGAATTGATACCAACAAATGCATTATATATATATTAATGTTATAATGACCTTATGAAGAGTACGTTAGCGCAAAGAGGTCTCTTAAATTTTTTAGGATTATTTAGTTCAATTTTAAGGTTTAATTTTCACAAATTACGGTTTAGATTATCCTTAACATGGTTATCTTTCCATTCTAGGGTATAAATATGATTTTTTTTTCCTTTATATTTCTATGTTTATTATCTATAGAACATTTCTGCCTCTTGGAACTCACTTTATGAAGAGCACCAGGTGCTCACCATAACACTCCTCTGTGTGTGTGCATATATCCATGTACTGATTACTGAATGTAACTGTCATATTTTACTATTTCCTACATGGGTATTCCAGTTACTCTAATCTAATTTGACAGATGTGTATTTGTAAAAGTGTTGACCAATTCTTGATATCTTTTAAATCTAAGATAACTATACTATTGGAAGTTTCCTTTTTTTTTTAATTGTTGGTTCCTTGAAGACAAAATCTTATTTCTCCAGTTTTAGAAGTCAGCCTATTTTTCTCGATCTTTTCACTTTTTATGGAGAAAGTTAAATACAAGTTCAAAAGGTTTTGGATAGAAAGCTGCCTAGCTTCAACATAACACTCATTTGGTTGATATTTCTTTTTTGATTGGATAATTGTCAATGAATCCTATTGTTTAAAGACTCTAAGGCAGCAATTGCTTGATTGGAGATGATTGGGAACACTAGTATGCCTCAGAATTCAATACCAGTTAAATGCATAGTAATATAGACAATAGACATTTTTGAATGCTTAAATAGTTACTTCTACATTTGCAAAACATGTTATTCATATTATATTTCTCACATCACAAATACATAGCCTCATCTTTAATAAAAATGTAGGGGAACAAAAAAGGATTAAAAATCCAAAACTATGCATGTCTGTTTATCTGCACATTGGGCTTTCTGGGTAATGAGAAAGGGTTAATTGGTTATCTGATAAGCAACATCCCAACATATCATCTCTATTAAGGCTGTTATGAAACAAGAATCTATCTTTCTTTTCCTCTACCATCTTCAAAATAGTTTCGAACATAGAAACTTCACATGGAATCCTCAACACACCTTCATGTTGAAACCCAAATTCCTCCTCTGCTTCCCTCAACAGAACATGAAAAACATGATGACCCAAATACTCTGTTGGTATTACAAATCTCTTCTGTTTTTCTCCAACACAAACTGCAAAGTAGCCTTTAGGAACATAGTTGGTAGAAGCTTCATTATTGGTTTTGTCAGACAATGAAAGAGTTCTTTTCAGGAAATGGATGCTCTTGCTGCTGCTGCTACCTTTGTTGCTATTGGTGGATTTTGATGAGTTGGCAATCTTTCTCCACTTTTTTAGGATCTGTTGAAGCCTAACAATCTCTCTAATCTTGTTAGGCTTCTTTGAATCCATGGTGTAACTTCCTCTTCAATATGCTTTCTAAGATCAATCTAAGGTGAGTACTTTGAATTTATAGTGGTTTAAGCTTTGGCATTTCCAACTTTTAAAAGCTCTATTTTTTAATAAGTTTGATTATTTTTATCTTTTCAAGGTTATACTCTAATATATTTTATTTAAATTTAGACCCATCTTTAAGAGTTTCTTAATGAAGACATTCAATGACTAGCAGACTCAGTTAGAGCCCTCTTGGTTTATGCATCAGTTAAATCCCGTAAGATATATCTCTCTCTCTCTCACACCTCATCTTTCGGCAGAAATATTAAAACCCACATGGGCCTTTGGTATTAAATTTTTATTAACTTCTGAGACTCAGAGACTGAGAGACGAGTTTGATAGTCAAATTCATTCTATTTTCTGAGCAAGTGGTGCATATGCTTTGGTTTCCAAACCTAACCGCCCCAAAAGTCAAGGGGATTCGTACAAGTCAATTGTACACTTTTTTTTAATTTTATTATAAAAAATATTAAATGCACACTAATTTATACTCACATCATAAAGTTGATAAAAAAATTCAAAAATAAACACTTTTTTTCATTTTCAAAGTTATTTTGATAAGTATGATGATATAATTGCAAATTTCATTTTATTTTTAATGATAAAGACTTAAATGGCTAGATGGTATTGGGAATTGGAATAAGGTTTTTGGAATTCTAATGTTACTTCATGTGATTCTTCTTTCACCAGTGAATACAAAAGGTAACATTTCAATCAAAAAATAATTTTCCATAGGTTTAAAAAATAACAACTATATCCTTTATTATTATTATTTCTTAATTTTTTGAGGGAGTTACTTGTAATAAAACTTATAAAATTCAAGGAAAGATATTATAATAAAACAATAATTGAAGGGGTATAATTGTCTATTTTTTAAATTTGAAAGGTGTTTTTGTAGTCTTAAAAAACCTTAAGAGGTCCCATAATATTTTTTCCTAAAAACAAATAGGAATTTGTGGACTGTCCGTGAGATTGAACTACTAAATCCTGCAAGTATCAAATAAAAGGAGAGTAAAAGGCATAAATATTTAATATTATCTAATGGTAAAGGTCAATTTATTATAAATCTTGATATTATCACAATTAATGTTCTAATTAATTATAGTATGTGAAAAATGATACACGAGATCAAGCAAATCTACATGGGTTAGACTACAAGGGTAGCCAAAATGGGTGCACTTATTATTGTGAAATGTCATTGGTGACTTTAATTAGAAGAACAGCTACATTGTAAGCTTATTTCACACAAAAATGTTTTCTTTTCTTTTATTTATTTATTTACAAAAAGTTGGTTACTAACCTGTATAATCAAGTGGTATGCCTATATACTTCGGTTACATTGGTGTACAACAGAATTAAATATAATTAAATAAATTTCTGTTGTGAAATAATTGCAATCATAAACTTATATTAGAATATGTTTTTCATATACTTTTCGTGATCTAAAGCAAAATAATTGAATTGATTTTATTATTACTTATTAGTAGACTGAACTTTACTTTTTACTATCAAATGTACATCGAATTTTAACTCGTGGTAAAATTACCATTAAAGAGTTCAATTAGATTAGTGAAAGGACTCATTAAAATAACTATAATTTTGGATCAAATTTTGAATGAAAAGGTAATTTGAGATAATTATAATAGATGGGGTTTTAGTTTAGTAACATATAATTAATTTAGATATATAAATAATTTAAATTTAGATTCAATTACGAGTATTTGAATAATATTATTAGAAAAAAAAATTAATTGGATTTGAATTATAGTAGGAAAATGTTAATAAAAATGAAAATGAGAATTTACATGACAAGATCGTTAATGATTGAGTTAATTAAAAATGGAGGTACGTTAGGAAAAATAATAATTAAAAATCAAGTTATAACGTGATCCGCATTCCAATTCACGTATGGAGAGAACTTCATATTAAAATATGAAGTAAATGCTTAGTATTTATTTGGAGAACTTGTAATAATATTTTGCCTTAGTGTGTAATGTGTAATGGGTATATTGGTAGCATTATCCATACATTTTGGAAATGCAAGGCTGTTAGGGATGTATAGAAACTATATATTTTTGTACCTTTTCTCCTTAAATTGAATTATATGTTGTTTGTAGACATGTGAAATTATTCAACAAACTTGTATTAATTTTGAGTTAGCTAGTTTTGCTATATTAATTAACTAGGCTGTTTGGTATTAGAGAACTCATGGGAAGACTAGTAAAGATGCATATTAGACTCTTGTGTGGGTCAATATGATACATTAGGAGTTTTGTAAAAGCATGGTTAAGTCTTCAAACTTTTCCTAAGTGAGATTATTGATAATGGGATTAAATGGAAAAAATCCAGTGGTTTTGTGAAAATTAATACTAATGTAGGTTTAGATAATTAGGATGGAAAAATTGGTAGAGATATGATAAGGAGAAATGAGAATAATAAGGTGATATTTATTGCTACAAGCCCCGAGAGAGAGGTACATTTTGCACTATGTGATGAATTACAAGCCTTGTTATAGGTTATTAATAATGTGTGTGTTTTTGGATGATGTATATTATTTTTGAATCTAATTATCTTATGACCATTAATTTTATTAAAGATAGTGATCCATTTTTTTTATCCCAAAAGGTTTTATAGTAGATAAGATTCGGCTATTATTTGTGAATAAAAAAATTCATTTTCAATTTGAACCTTGTGAACAAAATTGAGAACTTCATACGTAGGAACAATTACACGAAAATTAATTGTTTTTTTAATCCAAGTAGGTAACTAAGACCTAGTTGATGGATGGAGACGCTAACCTATGAAATATTTTTGCGAGCTATTTACTAATTTGATCAAGTTAGACTTATAAATGTGAATTAAGTAAATAACACAACAAAAATATAAAATAATATTTTCAATTCAACACACAACAAAAACTACTTTTAGTAAGGAAGACAAACTACGTTAAATACTTTTAGTAGCATGCATAAACAAAGCAAACATCACAAACATAGGAAACAATCATACATATTGAAGGTACAAAGGATTTTCAATCACTTCAAGACCTCATATGAGAAAACATATTTGGTAAATGATACATAACATAACATATCACAAGAAAGAGTCAGACACTCGATACATAATTAGGGTAAGGAGATATAAACTCCTTAAAGACACACTAAAAACACATGATTATAAAGCAAAAGCAATAACTAGAAATATATATACATGCTACAAGAAAAAGGAATAAAATATGTAACTATACAAATCAAATAAGCTTTATAATCGGAGTCTAAATCTAATATGTTGGTATATACACGATATAAACTCAGATTATATTAACACAATAACAGATTATGCATAATAATAGATATAATGAGATAAACTGACATAGAATCCTTACTTATGTAGTAACATCGTCGGGTTGCTTATGACAACCACTCAACATCAAATAAATCCATTAAACAATAAAATAATTACAATCCCAATAGAAATAAAACCCCTCTTACCTCTATCAGTCAAAACCACTATCCAAATTTCCTATTACTACCCTAACTTGCTTTCTCTGCAATGACTGGTTCAACACATAAACCTAGTTTTCCTCCAAATCCAACACCATTTGATATAGTGCGATCAACTACCAATGATTAGTAAAGTGTAATGTGAACAATCTATCGTGAAGATCACTCCTAATCACAAACAACTAATAACCACAATGGGACACAATCAATCCACAAATTTCACATAACCAAAATGAGACACATAGTCCATCACTTATCGTATACAACCAAATATATAAGAACTCAACAATTTAGCTCAACTCACTCTTATAGAGTTGTTCCTACATAATAAAATTTGTACAAAGGTAACTAGTAGTCGTTACACAACTCATAACTGCGTAAGCTCATCACATAAGAAAAAGTTGTACAAAGGAAACTATCAATCGACACATAGCTCATAGCCACACATGCTCCTCGCATAAGTCTACTTACAAATGCCACCTCGAGTACTTATTACTCAAGAGCACGATTTTTCCAACACATTAATAAATCACTAATACTTAACAACATTCAAAGTAATAGTGATCCAAAAACAAAAAAAAATGAGATATCAATTTGGTAGAGCTCTACAACATATTTTATAAATAGGAAACAAGAAGAGATGGTGCATTTATAAAACTCACCCAAGCTCACAACCAACATGATCGAGGCCTCGTTGACCACCTTGTTGGGGGGTCTGTTGAGGGGTTCAGTGAGGCCTTTGTCGATGTACCAAAAAACATATTTTTTTTATCCAAAAATTATAGAATAAATTTCATAAATACTTGCAACCAAATCAAACCAAAAATACCAGCGATAACATTGGCTCACTTGCACATTCTTTCATAAAAAAATACAACACTCGATCTAGCATGCACACTAAGAAAACCATCTATACGGTGTGTGTATAACACACTTTCATACAAAGCATATTTATCCATGTGCATGTGTGCATTAATGATCGTCAATAATTAACCTTACATAAAAAAGGACATATATACTAAGTAAAATAAATAGACTCTATATTTTGCACACATGAATATAACAAAACACAAAAGATTACGGAGCTTACAAAAATGTTTATGCTCACACCTTGGTCAAATATATTATATGATATGTTACTGATATTATTTGATGGTCTGAGATACCATAGATGTTCATAGGAGTATTTATTTCGGGTGTTTGTACTTTGGATGTATCTTTTGATTAATAAATGAGAATTATTTTAGTTAAAAAAAACCTTGACTAACCTATTGAACTCATAGTATTTTTTCTACTTATAGCGTACTAGTGAAGTGTATTTAATCATTAAGATGAAAAATAATAAAATATATAAATTTACACATTATTTTTAATATACTACGTGGTAAAATTGTCTAAAAAATGAATGTTTTTTTATTTTTTAAAATTATTTTACAAGTGTTATATTTTAAGTAGAATGTGTGTATAAATTTGTGTTACTAACATTTTTCTTTAGAAGATAGAGATTCAATCTTTAGTCGGATAAGAGTTATTAAGTGGTTAGAAGTTTAAACAATCCTTAATTATATTACTTAAAAAAATCAAGAGTGTTGAATATTATAACGAATTATTTTTGGTTTTATATTATAAATAATGTGTTATTTCAGGTTAGTTAGTAATTATTTTAATTTAATGTATACTATAACACATTTTAAAAAATTTCTTCCCATTATAATAACGTATCGATCGATTATTACATTATATCATTCATAATCAATAATTTCTCCCGATACCACACTGTAATATTCCATTTGGAAATTGCTTTTAGTAACGTAAATGAAGACAAAAAAATAAGACACAAATGATTACGTGACAATTAAACCCAAGTACAAGTGCCTATAGAATATTTAATTTTATTTAATAAGATAACACCATAATTAGTAACTGTCCTGCTTTAATTCGACATATGTATCGATCTGGAGTTTGATCCAACTAATAATCTAAATCATTAGACGAGTCATCCCAAGAAGACTTGTTTATCCCACACCTAAAATGACACTAACAATACATATCTGCATGCACATAAGACTTTTGGTGTTAGAAGGCCGAGATCAATATCGAAATCGAATCATAGTGTGATCGATCTTAAGTTTTAAATGTATTTTTTTATTTTTGAATCACTCTGACATGTTGTGATGTGTACTTCTATTTAATCGATATATGTATATGAATTATTCTAAAAATATAGACCTTATAAAAGATAACATATTTCATAGAATTATATGATTTTTCTCTAATATCTAGGTAAATCGTATCAATACTAACAATCATCATATTACATAAATTGTTTTTTATATTAACCTAATATAGAAAGGGTGAGTACATCTTATAAGTTATATAAAATTCCATCACATACCTTTGACTCATCTATATTGTTAAGTTTTCTCCATTTTTCTAGCTCATATATAGATTTACTCTTTCTTTTTCTTTTTAAGGTAGTATGGTGTTGAAATTATTTTACCTATATTGAGATTAAAAAACTTTTATGTGAGATAGACGCAAGAGTATCTGATACATTTTGATAATTTTTAAAAAATAATATCATTTAAATAAATATATTTATGTAAAATAATTAATGAAAATATTCATCACGTGGTGAGTCTGAATAATGTAAAATTCTATGGTTGAGTCTATGGTTTTAATTATACAATATTCAACAACGTGATTCTTAAGTCTTGCACACTGATGTATGCATATAGACTTGTGCAGTTTTATGCAAATGAAATAGAACTCCGATCCAAGATTTTACTTAAAGGGTTTATGATCCAAGGTCTATCGATTAATTAATTAATATTCGTCACATTTTACGGTTAACATTGTATAGATTAAGCAAGGTGCATGTACTTTGATTAATTTAATTTAATTTAATTTTTGTTTACTCAAAAAAATAATCTTTTATTCTATTTACTTATGGCAATAAAGCGATGGTATATCAGAGATCAAATTATTTGTTATCTATAAATCTCATTTAAAAAAATTTAATTCCTTATTTTTTATTAAATAAAAGGAATATTATACATATAAAGTTTAAATTTAAATATGATATACAACTCTTAAGTAAATTATCATAAATTTAAAACCACAAATATATAATATTTTAAATTTTAATACAAAATTAAATCAATTAAATTTTGTATACCAATCATAATTAAATTATACTTTATCTTGTGTAACGAAAGATGAAATTAATATACTTTATCATATTCTAAAGTCAACTTCACATACAAAGGAGATAAATTAAACTTACTATACAAAGATATTTACTTCCAAAGAAACTTCATCAGCTATATTTGCAGGCACGGATGGAGTATACTTTGGCTACGAGATAAAAATAATAATATTAATATATAATTTTTAATATTTTAAAAATAAAATAAGATAATTGATTCTTTTTTATTGTAATTAAATTATTATTATTATTATTTATAGTAAATAAAAATAAAATAAATAATATAATATTTTATATTTTAAAAAACATCTTACACTTATTTATCATATAAAATATAATTTTATTTAATATGAGTTAATTTATAACACAAAATTTAATTAATCCGTTATCATATAAAATAAATTTTAACTCCCACATAACTTTACTCTATGAGAAATATTTCCTGTCTCCAAATTATAATTTGAAGAAAATGTTATATTTTATAGACTTTATATTATTTAATTTGTAAACAGCACACTAGTTTTATGTTTTAAAAAATTAAGAATGGTTTTAACAATTTTGGATATTATATACATTTTCTTTGCTGTGAAAACAAAATCTTACATTTTACCTACTTATTCATATAATTTATTAATTCAACAAAAAAAAATATTTTCATAAAAATCATATGTTGTTTTAAGTTATAAGAAAAAAAATGTGTTTTTTTGAGAGGGTTAAAAATAAAACTTTACTTTGTCATACAATTAAATCAATATATAAATTAATCAAATATATATTTGTATTTTCAATGATATTTGAAAAAAAAAATTATTATTTTTTAAATATGTTATACCTTTACTTAATGTGTTTGGCAAGAAAATTAAATTACATTTTTTTAGTTATTTCTTTTCTTCAAGGGTGTTTTTTTTTTCAAACAAGATTCGATGGCATATATTAATTTCTATCAAAATTTGAAAATTATATTTAGTTGCTCTTTTTTTTCTAAGAAATTATTTTTATAAAAAAATGTTAAATATATATAAATTTATACATACATACATTCATACTCATATTTGTTATGGTTTGTTAAATGTTAAAATAACTTGAAAAGTAGAGATTTTAATGATCGTTCAATTTATTTTTGTTTTTAAATAAATGATACTTATAATTGAGATAAGAGTAAATATATATAAAAATTTGTATTGTATTTATCATTTGTATATTTAAGAAAAAGACACATAATCATGATATATAATAAACCATGAACATGCAAGCATGATCTACCTGAAAGTTTTTTAATTTTTTTTTAAGTTAATTAAATATTTGCATTGATAAGTGTACTTAACTTACTTTTTATGTTAGTATTTAAAAATATATTATAACTTTGACTGTGTTTGCAACAGAAGAATGAGAAAAGAAAAATTACATTTAACTATAATATAGTTTTTAATTCCTTTTAATATATATATTTTTAATTTCGATGCTTGTCCACATTTTATAAATCAATTTTTTTTTCATGGATATATAATTTATTAGGTAATCAAGCTACGTACTATTTAAGTAATTAAATTTACTCGTATTAAAATAAATATATATATATATATATATATATATATATATATATATATATATTCTCATAAATTGACTTACAATACAATAATATATATCTTTTAAATGGATACGGAGAATAACTAGGATTTAAATACTGTCCAATATATATAAACAAACGGGTGTGAATATATATTATTATCATTTATATATATATATATAAGAGTTTTATTTCACCATATTAGTAACTTTGCATATATTTTAATTAATTTTTTAGAATTATTGAAATAATTAGTTTGAATTATTGAGGCAGCATTCCAAAATTAGCTGTCTTGCTTGTTAATATTTGTACCAGATGGGAACTTCATTTATTAATTTACATATAAAGTTGGCATATCATAATTCTTTTCATATTTAACTAACTTTCTGCTATAATATTAAATTAAGTTAAATTTCCTTTACAGCTGCCTCAAGAATTAATATTAAATTCATTTCAGTGAATTTTAAAAACAAAAAAAAAATTCTGTAAACTCTAATGTTTTTTGTACCTTAACCATCTCAATCAAAATGAAATCATTATTTCCCTAAAATAATTACACATTTATCTTCATAAAATAATAGTATTAAAGCGTCTTAACATAAACATGGATGTGAATATTACTCAAATACTCAAATTCTTAATATAAATTTACATAAATTTTAAAAAAAAAATACTCTAAATCCATATAAATATACAAAAATTTATGATTTTTAAAGTTTTAAAAGAATCTGTATATAACATATATACACACTATGTTTTATGTTCAATCTGTATTAGGTACTTAATTTGATGATAAATAGGTTATTACATGATCAAGTATAAGAATTAAATATTAGGCTCTAATCTCTAAATAGTACAAGAGATTTTTGATTTTATGTAAAGAAGTAAGATTTTCAATTTCAGATTCGCAGAGAGTTTTTATTATCCATATCTATGGGTTTCAATCCCACCGGCCTAAGTGTAATTGAATGATTGCACTTCCTCTCGAACTCATTTTTGATAATTAATTAATGAAAAAATTGTAATTTAATTATTATATCTATAAAATATTGAAAAAGTGTACATTGCCAACTGTATAACTATATATAACTATAATTATGAATTAAATCAACCAACCGTGCCACCTCTAATTATCATTCTCCACCCAAATCAACCTTTAAACAAATAAATTCATTAAATTTTGTATTTGTAAGAAGTTTTGCATCTAATTATTTAATTATATGTTCGATAATAATTTTAATTTATAATTTTTGATTAAATAATTAATTTTATGTAAAAATAATCAATAAAATGTTTGATAACAATTTTTAATTAATAATTTAGGGTTTAAATTTTTATATAAATTTTATGTTTTTAATTATTTTTAATTAAATTTTTTCCATAATAAACCCGTAAGATATGATTTACTCTCAATATTTTTTTAAAATAAATAAAAATTTAAAAATCAAAATTCATAAATTATGCTAGTATAATGTGGTTAAGACTCTCCATTCTTTTTGTGTACCCGATTTCAATATTCACATCTCTCTCGGTTCTATCTTAAAACAGAAATTGGAAGAGCAAGCACTCCACGCTTGAGCATACTACCAAACAGTGGTGGGATATCTTAGAAAAATAGTGAGTTTAATTAGTTCTGGTTAGAGTTGGAAAAGGCCCAAAGGCCCAAATTATTGGGTAATATGAGATTTTTTTCGCTGATTTTTTTATTCATTTTATTTTTCTCGACAGCTTTTATTCTAGTCTAGATGGTTTTTCAAAACCTTAACATATCTTACATATCATTTTTTTTTAATAAAATTGACTACTTTTCATAAAAAGAATGAAGTATTTTCGTACTCATAAAATACGATTATTTAAATTTATTTAATATTGAATTTTATATAGTTATATATATTCATTTTTATTTTGTGCTATTGTTGTTATTATAAGTTTTAAAGGTCTAATTTTTGTATTTTTATTATATTTTAATCTTATTTGTATCATGTGTATATTTTTTCCTTTTTGTAAAGCTTATTTATTAGTTTTTTTTACCTATTGATGGCTTTATGATAACATATAAATTCTGTACAGTACAAACAACATAAGTCTTTCATCCTAAAAGTTTAACATTAAATAAGATATAAATCTAGTATTATTTATAAACATTACATTAATATATTCTTTAAACATATTTTGATCAATTTAAATAGTAATAATTAAGGGTGTGCAAAAAATCCGATCATCCAATCAATCCGATAAATATGATCCGATCCGTTGATTTTTCATCCGATCCGATCCAATCCGATGGTCGGATCGGATAAGAATTTTTTTCATCCGTTAAGTGCGGATCGGATGGCGGATTTCACTACGATTCGTCCAATCCGATCCGATCCGATCGAAATTAAATATATATATTTAATTAATATATATTTATTTGATTTTTTAATATTTTTTTAAGTTAAATAATTTTATGTTATGATTTATGTAAAATTTTAAAAAATATATTTAAAAATATAAAAAATAGAGTTAATTAAGTTTATTTGGTCGGATTGATCCGAATAGTTTACGGATCGGATTGAGCGGATGTGAAAAGTGATCGGATCGGTTTCAGATTAGGATGTTTCAATCCGAGCGGATGGTCGGATCGGATTAGATGGGCATAAAATCAACGGTTTCGATCCGATGAACAACCCTAGTAATAATACATTTGAGTTACTTTAATTTATTAAGATTACTATTAAAATTTATCGAAACGTATAACAATAAACTAAATAAGAATATTAATTTAATTTATCCTAATTTAAAATATAAATAAAAAATATCAAAATAAAAATAAGAGGAATATAAAGTTTTCAATTCTTTCCTTTTTTTACCCTAACAATTTGTTAATTTATTAAGGTGCTCGTTTTCCTACATAAGCACTGTCATAATAGATTAATTAGTTGAACTATTATGTGGAGAACATAACCAATCACTCTTAAGCAATTTGTTGGCCACCCACTTTTATAGCATGGCAATAACCCACTATACATACACCTCACTGTTATGAACCAATGTTTTTTTTTTTTTGGGTCCAACTATACTACATATATGTTGAAATTCTGGGCTGTCTGCGTCGTCTAATTAGGTATAGGTTTATATCATCACGAGCAGTATAAGAAAACTTTAAATGTAACCCTTTTTAATTATAAAATCATATAATTTATTGATTTTACGTAAAATTAAAGATATAAATAAATGATAAAGATATATACTTTGAGATTATATATATACACGTTACATTAACATGTTGGTTGAGAATATAATTTTTGGACGAAGGATTTTATGTCAATACATAATTTTATTTTTATTTTTTACTTATTTAAAAAAATATTTTTTTATTTTTAAATATAAAAAAATACATAGATATAATTAAACCATGATTTTTTTTATCCATGTTGTAACTCTAATTATATATTGAATGAAATTAAAAAAAAAAAAAAAAAAACTCACATGCATCAGTGCATGTTTCCAAAATCCATTAGTCCCTGCAGCTTTCAGGTGATTTGATGGGTTGAACCGGCCAGAAAAAAACCATTGATTCATTGGTCTTGCTACTTGCTAAAGACAGATTGACAGAATAATATGGCCAACGATTTTAAAGAAAGAGAAAGAAGGTGACAATTAATTAATTAGTGGGAAAAATTTGCTTAATTAAGTCAGCACATAATAACTAAGCTCATGTATCCATAATTCTTCATTAAACTAATTAATTCTCGATGTTTTATGTAGATTAAATTATTAAATTTGTAAGTAATATTTCTAAAAATTAAAATCCAAGATACATGATTTACTTATTATTTCATAGATATTATAATTAAAAAAATTTCTTCAAAATGTAAAAGAGAGACGATGATACTATTGAACCCATATAAATCCGAAAGTACTAATGTTAAAAAAACATCTCATATTTGCTCAAGAATGATACAAGTATAATTAATGTTTATTACAAGTAGTATGATACTTTCATTAATTTGTATTATTTTTTTAGTATTTGATAGCTAATGTTGTTTATGTAGTCTATATAATATTTACTTAGTATTAGAGTATAAAAAATGTCTTATATTATGATTTTTATATTACTTAATAATAATATAATATTTAGAAGTATTATGATTTTTATATTTTTAATTTTTTAAAATTAGATAACTCCTATTATTTATTAAATACTTAAAGTTTACAAAAAGTATGAAAACAAGTTGCCATTTCTTCTCTCTCTATTTTAACTATTTTCAATTGGAGGATTTGTCATCGACACAATCTAGCAAGTTTAAATATATTATCATCTTAAAAAAAAATTAGTGGATATATATGTGTCAGCATACCTCTCAAAAACTTTAATCCAATGACAAATTGGCTTAAACAAATAAGTAAATTATGGCCACTCAACTCTGCATTTAAACACAGTCCACAAACGATTCGCTATTTTTTTACACTCCTAACTAAAAAAAAAAAACTCTATAATTTTCTATTTTAGATATATAAAATAGCTAGCTATCATAAAGCAGCTAGTAATCTAAAGTTACATTGAATTGGTACTATAAAAGAAGGATCTTCTCAAGCTCAGATATTCTATCTCTCAACTAATAGAGCTAGATAGTTGATAGTTAGAATAAGTACTGATAAATAGAAGAGAGGAGATCATATAAAAATGGAATGGAGGAAGTATTACTTAGATGTGATACTAGTACCTCTAGGTTTTTTTATATCAGCTGCTTATAATGCATGGTTGTGGCATAAAGTTAGAACTGAACCAGAAACCACCATTATTGGAATTAATTCCATTGGAAGGCGTTTATGGGTCTCTGCAATGGTTAAGGTATGTGTTTGTTATTTATAAGTTTGTTGAATTTGATAAACAATCACATAAATTTACTTTTATAAATTAAATATATTAGTTATTTTATTGATAGATAGTAGATTTGAACTAACTTATTCTTAACAAAATTTACTATCAATAAAATAACTCAAAGTCTATCAAGTTAGGTTATTAGCATTATTATTATTATCAAATTGTGTTTTAACATAAACGTGTAGTGTTTATGTGTTAGTTAACTTGTAACTAAAAGAATAATACCTCTCATATTTAACTTGTATATTTTTATTATTAAAAAAAGTTCAATTATTATTTTATATTAAATTTTATTCAAATAAAATAAAAACTATTTAGATCTTTTTAATTGAATCTCATTCAATGCTATTGATATTTTATTTTGTTATTATAAATTTTAAGGATGTTAGTTTATATAATTTTTCATTTTTTTAGTGTTGTTTATTTATATTAATAAGAAATAAAAGGATTTTGAAAAAAATGAAAAAATTATTGATCAATTTTAATTAAATTTTATATCGGATTTAGTGTTACATGCATTCTTACCCTAGATACTTGTATTACACTAATAATGATCAATACATATCCTTCCCTCTTGTTCTATACATGATTCTTTGTAATGCATTATCATGAATCATGTGTGTAACCTTTTCACAACACATAATTTATTTTAATATATCTCTTTTACGTACAGGACAATGACAAGAAAAATATTCTAGCAGTTCAAACACTAAGGAACATAATCATGGGTTCAACCCTAATGGCCACAACTGCAATCCTTTTATGTTCTGGCTTGGGTGCACTTATTAGTAGCACATATAGTGTGAAGAAGCCGCTAAACGACGCCGTTTACGGTGCTCATGGTGAATTAGCAGTGGCCCTAAAATATGTGACACTCCTCACAATTTTCCTCTTCTCTTTTTTGTGCCATTCAATTTCTATTGGCTTCATAAACCAAGTGTGTGTTTTGATTAACACTCTCAACGAACCAAAGTCAATTATCACAACACAATATGTCTATGAGCTTTTGGAAAAGGGTTACATTTTGAACATTGTAGGAAATAGGCTTTTCTATACAGCTTTGCCTCTTCTTCTTTGGATCTTTGGACCTGTTTTGGCTTTTTTGTGCTCTGTTACTCTCATTCGTCTGTTTTATATTATAGACTATGTGGTTAGGAATGAAGATCATCTACAGGGAATGAAGAATGAGAATGATCAAATGAGTAACTTTGTATGAATACTAAAATATGTATCATTGAGTTTTTATAAGTTTTGATGATTGTCAAAACGAGCTGTGGTTCAACGATGTCAAGTTTACTTGAATATGTTGAAGTTATGAACTCGATTAAGCGAATATGAATTGTAAAATAAATAAATAAAGGTTTTATTATTAATGTATGTTTTGAGGAAACTCTTAAACGTACATGTTAAAGTATTATGTAACTTCAATTGTTTTATGTATGATTATTTTATATATTTTTATTAAGTGCATATTGAGAATGAGATAAAAAAATTGAAAATGATTTAACAAATAAAATATTTGTATATCTAATTCTATTTTTTGCGTTCGTTGAAATAACTAAGTCAATTGGATCTATTTGGTTATACCTTGTAAATAAATTTTTAAATATAATATTTATAAAATTATATATATAAAATAAAATTATGTCATATTTGAATTTTAAATTTTAAATTTTAAATATTTATACTCAATAATTCAAACATATTTGTACTAAAATAAGATACATATAATATCATTTTTAAATTAAAAATAAATAATAATTAAAAGGTAATTAATATTATTTTTTATCTATTGTTGGATATAAATCTTAAACTCATATCACTTCTTCTAACTGACTTTTGAATCACAAACTTTTTAAATGCCTAAATGGACTTATATAGTTAAGTTACAAGTTTAACTAATTCTAATTTTAACTTATAACTTGAATTAAAAATTAAAAGGATTTATACTAAGGGCTGATAGCTTTTGAACAAAATCAATTATAGCTGGATTATTAAAAAAATAAATTGTCATAAAAATCTGTAAGTGTTATAATATTATGTATATCAAACCTTATATTTTATGTTTAAATATTAGTTGCCTATCTTGTTAATATTACCATTATGGCAATTGTTTCAAATAGAAATTTAATTACTATCAAATCTAATTAAAAAAATTCTATCTTATATAAAGATTTTGTAATTTACATTCACTACCAACCATGGGAAATAATATTACTATCATAATCAGGTAAATATTTTTTCATTGATCATATATTATAAATGAAACTTATAGTGTTTTATGGGAGAGAGTATATATGTATAAAGGATTGATTTTTTTAAAATATCTCATTTTGACATATAATTAAGAATTAAATAATAAATAGACTACCTTTATCATAAAAATAATTTAACAATTAAATAATTAAAAAACAAGAAAAGAAGTCAACGACAGTTTACACCCATCATGAATCCAAACTCATCAAAATCAACCTTCCCATCTAAATTCAAATCCACAACCTTCAACATCCTCTCAATCTCATCCATACTCCAACCCTCGTCCAACCCTAAGCATTGCAAAACCCTTTTCAACTCCAATGCATCTATATACCCATTACCATCCTCATCAAAGATCTTAAAAGCTTCATAAAGTAATTCATTGCGCTTTTGATCATTCTGATCTAAAGCGCAATGAATTTCTTCACCAAGCACTTTCTCCATCGGCACTTCGTGATCTTCTCCTGGCAAGTCAAAACCAAACTTGTCCTCCTCGGAATGTGATATCAAACCGAGCTTTTCCACCACCCGGCAAACCTTCTCCTTATTTATTCTTCCATTGGATTCCATGCCAAAGACTGTGATAAGAGCATTTTCCATTGAAGCATTGACTTTGGTAATTTGATCATGATGACCATGTGACATGTAATTAGTAGACTTTGTATGATCATCGACTCGCTTAGCTTGTGAGATTGATCTTGGGATTCCTCCAAAGGCTTGTAATAAGTCTCCTATCAATCTTGTTATTCCCATATTTGAAAAATGAACCATTAATGCACTTATAGCTTATGTTAGAACAAGTGTGATTGTTTTCTTACAAGCTAGTTTTGAAGATGATTTATAGTGGGATTTTATTATATAAAACCCTGGTTGCTTGTGTAAATTACTTAAATGACATTTTAATTAATTATTGCATTTATTTATTTGTATGATTGAAAAGATTCTGAAGCTGACAACTGTTATTTGAGAATAAAATGTGGATCGGTTAGAGCAATGAATACTTATATTTTTAGTGGATTTATATTAATATTCATTAGGCATATATATCCAGGACATTTTTAGGAGTATTGTCCAGAAGAAATTAAGATCACTAACAACGTAAATGTTCATGAGGTTGGAATTTGAACCTAGGAGATGGGAGTTAAATTTGAACTTAATAGTATGCATAAGACAGTTTTTGTTAAAAATAACAATTTAATCCATTTAATTATTATCCAAAAAAAGTATCTATTTGTTATTTAAATTTTGGAATAATTTATTATTATTACTATTATTTTAAATTATAATAAAATGATAAATGATCAATATTTTTATTTTTTTCTCTTATTTCAACCATTATTTAGATATCATCTCCATGGATTATCTTTAACATAAACAATAATCATTATAAAATTAATAATATATATATGTATATTAAAAACTAAATTATACAGACAAAAATATAACTTAAAAACTAAATTGTACAGACATAACTAAGGAACTTAGATCCATTTATTTATTTTTTGTTTTGAGAGTGGGGTCGAGAATACTATCAGAATTCATGAAAAAAACTAAGAAACTTTTAATTTTGAAAGATTAATCTAATAAATAGAAATAATTATATTCCTCTTAAACTCTATGATAGGTATTTAATTAATCTATATATGCTTTACAAATACTATTCATATATATATATATACGCTTCATCTTTGAAGAATATAATAGAAGCAAAAATCTAAGTCAGAGAGGTTCGTAGGAAGCTCTAGGCTCTAGATATGGAATTTATTTACAAATAATGCTTAAACAAGTCCCCAATATTAGGCCAAATCCAATACTATACAATAATAACCATCTTATTATAATTGAATAGCACCTTCGTTGAACCATGGTGAGTACTGGCAATATATACTTGTAAAGTATAAAACTTAATTAAAAATTAATATTATATTTATAGTTAATTATTCAGATCTGCATCAAAATCAAAATTAATCTCCTTAAAACGTTTTTAGAAAACACGTGAAATTGCAGAAACCGCGTTTTCTAGTGCACAGTGCATGTACTATCACTAAGTTTTTGCCTACTTACATTAAAAAAAAAGGTTCTCCTCCTGCATGCATTATTTTTTCTAATTTGGGAAAATATTATTTCTTAAATTTTGCCAGTCATAATGGGAGTATTTAGGAGATGTTTAATTCATATGAAAATTATTGTAATGTATGCATGATTTATGATATTGTGTATTGTTATTAATAGATTAAACTTTATATTTCCTACTATAAATTTTAAATTATTTTTAATTTATTATCTTATTCTTTTACTATCAATTTAATATTTTAAGTTATAATTTATATATTAATTAATTACTTTTATCTTATATTAGTATTAAATCTTGATTGAACAAATCAAGATTAATATTAATATGCAATTAAAATATCTAATTGATATATAATTGAATACAGAGTACTAATTTGATAGGAAAAAAATTAAATGGAATAAATTGAAAGTAAAACAAAACTTTCAACTGAAAATAAAACATTTACCCTTATTAATATGTGTCATTGTATTTTGCACATATTGAGCCGTCTTGGACTTATGCTGGAACTAGTGGACTTATTGTGTTGTATTCACTAAGCTTTTAATGCTGGTTGGGCCGAGGGGCATTTTGGATGTTTCACAAGAACGTATAACCCCTTAAGGTTTGTTTCTGCTATGCTATCTCATTTTGCCTTCATCAGTGCTATTTGGCTCTTCATCTCCTTCTACTCTCTACGTGACTCTTCATGTATTTTTGAGTGTGCATGTGCAATAACTTAAAGAAATTTATTTTAATTTATGACATGTTTAATTAAAGTATAAGTTAGTGGTGGTGGTAGTCTAATGATCACATATATCTCATCATTATTATACAATTTATTTTTATTATTTCATGAAATTTTTGTGTTATTCACAATCAACTAAAATCTCTATTTTGTTAACTTTAATTAACTTATTAATATAATTATTATCAATCTTATGTAAGTTTTACCATTATTTGAACTATATTATTACCAATAAAATAATTATGTTAATAAAAGTAATGTTTAACTTTTGGGGTGTCAAAGATTTCATTACAAAACTCCATACTATTATTAACCCTAATAGTTTTAATATTGTTATCTTTTTGATTTTCAACTAGAGTTTTCACAAGGTACAAATGTCTCATCTTTAGTTTTTAAAGTAAAATTTCAATTTTTTTTAAAAAAGTCATCTACAAGGGATAAAAAATACTTATTATCACCTGAGGATTGAATAGTTGAAGGCTACTGTATGTTATAATCAAGTACATTTGTAGTAACTATCCTCAGAAAATTTTACCCTAGTTTCTTTACCAAAAACATAGTATTCACAAAAACTAAAGATCTTAGAATTTCACACATAATTTTGCTAAAGTATTTAGCACTTTTTTACTTATATGATCTGATCTTCTATCCTTTAAGATAACATTATCTAAGAATTGTATTACACTAACTACTCCTTTGTTATCAGTGTTAGACCTTTAAACAAATGTATATCATTGATTCTAACAACTTTCAATACAACTAATCAAAAAACCCTTAATTATTATCATTGAACTATTATTTATCTTAATTGAATAAAAAGACATTTAAATTACCTAATAAAATCAAATTCCTTCTTAATTGAAAGACATATATCATATTACTTAGAATTCTAATAGTTACATGTAATGAGTACAACTTAACATATCCTATACCCTTTAGGTGGCTTTCATCCAATTAGTATTTGACTTAATGAAACTCACAATTAGCACTTTAGAGTTCTCGTAACCTCTAAAGATTAAACTTGAATCACTATTTGAACCTGACTCTTGTTTATCAAAAATTTAACCTTTTTTAAAAGTACGCTCATTTCAATAATCACCATTTTTTTACAAAAATAACACCTTATATGCTTTTTAGACCTAGACTTTGACCTATGCTTAAATTTTCTTCTAGAGCTCTCATAACAAGTAGTCTAATAGTATGGAATTATTCTTATCTAATATTTAAATTTCTAAATCTTTAACCTTAAACTAGAAACAATTATATTAAAAATTAAAGTATCTCTTCCTTACATTATACCACATTTAACATTTTTATATTTATTAGGGAAATTTTTTAACAAAATAATACCTTGAATTTCATCTTCACTCTTGCTATTTATATCATCAAGATAAGTAGTCATTTTTTAAAAATCATCTAAATTTTGTTCAAGATCTTTAGAAGAATTCATTTTAAAATAATAAAAACAAGATTTCAGATGAATTTTTGTAGAAAGAGTTTTTTAAAAAATATAAAGAATCAAGTTTAGAAAATAAATTTCTTTTCTATTCTTTTGGTTTCTTATCATCTGTCTTTATTGTTCCAACCTTTTGTTATTTTGTGAAATAATTATGAGATAAATTAAAACAATTTTATAGGAGTCTAAATTGTTTGCACTTCACTTATGAACTTATGCAATGTCAAATCCGTTGTGATTCCCTTGCAAAAGAAATTATAATTATAATTTACCAATATTAAGATCTAATTTAAATTATATATATTTTATAATATGTTCAAATTTTATTCTTTTTTTCATATATAAAAATTTATACACATTTAGGTTTCCTACAAACATATAACAATAAAATTTTGGTTATATATCCGCATAAATTTTTTACACGACTATATAAATTTATTTTTTTCTTCCTACTTGACACACTTGCATGGCATTTTTTCATGTTTGGTGCTAGAGGGAGAATGAACTATACTGCGAAACTTCTAGTAAGCCAAATTGAAATTACTTAAATGAAAAGCATCAGAGATTACAGTGAAAATTATTACAGGGAAAATATGAAACCATAAAAGATTCAGGGAAAATTACAGTGATGAGTATGATCCATGAATTTGTCCGTACTTGGTAACTATTGGAGATAAAATTAAGGAGTAATTTAAGGAGTAAATTAAGGAGTATTAACTTCTTAATTTAAGGAGTAAATCAAGAACCTTAATTCAAGGAGTAAATTAAGGAGTAAATTAAGGAGTAAATCAAGGAGTTATCATCCTTAATTTAAAGATTAATTCAAGGAGAAAAACAAGGAATCCTTAATTCAATGAGTAAATCAAGGAATGTTTAATTCAAATAGTAATTCAATTAGTAAATCTTCTTATATATAGCTATAGAATTGTAATGAAAATATGAAAGAAAGAATACAACTTTGAGAGAGCTTGTTTTATTTAGAAAGGCCTTTAGGCCTTGGCCTTTGGTCTTGATGTTTCCAACACTAATTTTCCAACATGGTATCAAAGCAAGTCGATCTTCTTAAAAAAAAAATTGTTATTCCGTTGCTCAAAGTGCGTTTGACACTCTATCAGAGCGATTTCTTATTCTATTTTTTTTTTCAAACCAAGCTCTTGGCGATGATGGATTAAATCTCTCCTGCAGCTTCTACCGACTTGATGTGGAGGAGGAGTATTGTGGTAAAAGGAAAGGTCCCACATTGAAACCAAGCTCTTGGCGATGATGGATTAAATCTCTCCTGCAGCTTCTACCGACTTGATGTGGAGGAGGAGTATTGTGGTAAAAGGAAAGGTCCCACATTGAAACCAAGCTCTTGACGATGATGGATTAAATCTCTTCTGCAGCTTCTACCGACTTGATGTGGAGGAGGAGTATTGTGGTAAAAGGAAAGGTCCCACATTGAAACCAAACTCTTGGCGATGATGGATTAAATCTCTCCTGTAGCTTCTACCTACCTGATGTGGAGGAGGAGTATTATGGTAAAAGGAAAGGTCCCACATTGAAACTAAGCTCTTGGCGATGATGGATTAAATCTCTCCTACAGCTCCTACCTGCCCAATATAGAGGGGAAGTATTATGGTAAAAGGAAAGGTCACATATCGATAACAATAATATTTTTTTTTTTTTGCTATTATAATCAGCATTTTTTTTTATTAGTTTTACATTTGCTACCTTGGCTTCTCATCAGTTTCAACGACTTCTGTGCAAGCTTAGATCCATAAACCTTATGGATCCAGCTTGAGGGGGAGTATTGGAGATAAAATTAAGGAGTAATTTAAGGAGTAAATTAAGGAGTATTAACTTCTTAATTTAAGGAGTAAATCAAGAACCTTAATTCAAGGAGTAAATTAAGGAGTAAATTAAGGAGTAAATCAAGGAGTTATCATCCTTAATTTAAAGATTAATTCAAGGAGAAAAACAAGGAATCCTTAATTCAATGAGTAAATCAAGGAATGTTTAATTCAAATAGTAATTCAATTAGTAAATCTTCTTATATATAGCTATAGAATTGTAATGAAAATATGAAAGAAAGAATACAACTTTGAGAGAGCTTGTTTTATTTAGAAAGGCCTTTAGGCCTTGGCCTTTGGTCTTGATGTTTCCAACACTAATTTTCCAACAGTAACCTTTATCTAATCACTAATGATCAGAGGAAACCTTTGAGCACTGTGAAAGCTGAACTGCCCGAATTTTGTAACAAGCTCTAACTTCTTAGAAATCTGCACAAACAACATATAATTGCCAAAGAAATGGTATAAATTATTTCAATTTGGCCTTTTGTTTGCTTTCTTAGGAATGGTAAGAACTGTAAATTGTCATACATGGAATTAGGGCAAATTACTAGGCAATAAAAGTAATTTCAGACATTGACAAAGATATATGATTGATCAAAATGAGGGGCAGTTACAGTTAACCTTTATTGTCCTTAGTTAATCAAAAGCCGTTGGGGATTTAACTGCGCATCAGGACTAGTCACAGTGGTTCTCGAGTAGTCGTCTGGCAATGGAATATTCAACTCTGAACAAATTAATTGAACTATTTGGCCAGTCACACTACCGGATGATATTTTGTTCAGTGTAACAGCAATAGCAAATCTGTTTTTTATATCACAAAATCCTGTTGATCCACCCATGCCTGAGTGCCCAAAGCCACCATTTGTATTATACCTCTTAAATCCCAGTCCAAATTTCCCATCTGGCTTGATCAAATTGGCATATTCGTTCGTGCCCAAGAATGCATCGTGGATCCTACGGTTCTTGAATATCTTCCCAGCATAGTTGCTTCTAGGATTACTTCCTGGCATATTTTCGGCCAATACAGTGTCATTTCTAGTACTACTACTGGTTTCTCCAATAAGTCTGTCTGTGCTGGTATCTCTACTCTGAAAATCCTTCTCCAGGTCTTTACAACCATTCGTGGTTTGTTCAAAATCATCATTTTTGGTCTTTAAAGCAGAACTGAGGTCATTTTTTCCTTGACCTTTCTGCTTTCTTGACAAATCTATTGAAGAAAATTTAGGGATGTGAGGGTGACTACCAAGTGGTGGCTTAGAGAAAGAGGAATGTGGTAATGGGACACTACCACCATCGACTAAGGCTGCATAGTAGCGTGCAAGAGCACGGGCTGAACAATGTCCATTAGCAGCAGGTACGATTGCACGGCGAGTGTCAAGCCTGTTAAATACTGCAGGCATTGTGGTTGCAAGTTCAGAAATGGTGTCTGGCTGGAATGTGGATGGCAAGTCAGCACGATTACACATCTGAAAAACCTTTTGTAGATCATCTATATCTGGTGTGAGGGATGCAAGTCGAGACTCCACACCTAAAGAGAAAGGGAATTGGAAATTATGGACACAAAAGCTCTCTTTATAATTTTCTTGTATAAATATATAATAGCTTTATAATTTCCATTACTACGTTAACGTTATATTGCTAGTCTTGAGTATTTTATAAATCATATGGATATGTATTGATTGCAAGCAACAAACAGTAACGTAGATCAACTGAACATAGAAAATCTGAATACAGAAGCAGTCACATTATGCCTAATGAAGCAAGAATACTAAAAAAAACTTGCCTGGAGGTATTCCAATGTATAACTCGCCATCAATATTGAGGGGACGAATAAAAGCTTCTTCAAGAACCTCCTGAAATTTTTTTCCTGATGCATGCTGTTCAACAAAAAAGACAATTCGAACACTAAAAATAGTAAGCTGAGAATAAAGAGGAATATTCAAATTAGATAACAGAGAAATAATGAAGGAAAATCTAAATATGATGATGTATTATTAAATGATTAAGCAAAAACAGTTCCCTAGCAAGCTTTCGAGAGGCTTGGTTCTCTCCTAATGAGCACAGCTCAAAAAAGACTGGTTACCTCTAATTCCCATCCTCGCTACCTATAATACTTCCCCACCTCTAACAGAATAACAAACTAAATTCTCTAAGAAACTTCCTCACGCCATGTGCGCATGAGCACTTAACAGAATTACAACTAAAGTCTGATACCTTACACATCAGCACTTATTGAGGATATACCTTAATTGCCCTTACGCCCATAGTAAGGTCCAGAAATAAGGTACATCTACCTTATCTCTTTAGAACCAAATTTGGAGGTGGTGAAGTCAATCAAATGGTGGAGGTTTCTCTCAATTACGTGGTGGGACTTACGGCGCCGAAGACCATGAAACTTAAGAGGGTAATCTGCGATTAGGAAGTAGTGATGCTAATCGACCCAAGTGCGACACATTATTTCATCTCTATGGAGCTTGTGAATTGATTACTTCTACCCGTTTCTAAGATTGAGACTATCTAATATGCCAAATGGGTCCTTTGGATGAAAGCAGGTCAGTTGAGCCCCAACTCTTACGTCAAATTTTATCTGAGCATGAAACTATATCTAATATGCCACAGGGATTGCCACTAGTCCATGGACATGAACACTCTATTGTACTTGAGGAAGGCCACCCATCGATAAGTGTATGCCCTTATCATTATCCCCGTGCTAAGAAGGATGAGATTGAGAGATTGATTAAAGAAATGCTCGATGTTGGAATTATACAGGTCAATAACAGCCCCTATTCAAGTCATGTTCTATTAGTTAAGAAGAAAGACAGATCTTAGCATTTTTGTATGGATTATATAACTCTGAATAAAGTGACAATACCTGATAAGTACCCGATATTTGTTATTGATGAACTCCTTGATATATTAAATGAAGCTCGAATTTTTTCGAAGCTCCTTAAAATCAGGTTAACAGGGGGGAAATTTAGTCTTATATTTTCCATCATTTTTTTCTAGCATAAATAACATTGAACTTTAAAGGAGGCAGCTAATGACAACAATTTGGGAATTGTCCCATTGCAATAGGAATTTGGTCCTTGTTTTGGTTCTCGACGACGGGCTCTGAAGGAGAAAGGTCCGAGTCAATGATAAAAAAGAGTGGGTGAATTATTGGCAATGGAAATGGTGGTCTATCCCAACACACCTTTAGGCCTTTCCGTCAAGAACCAAGACAATGACCAAACTCTTCTCGCCACGAGCTTTTTATTGACGAGAAAATTTCAACAATACCTCTGAGTTTTCAAGCATCTTTAGCAATACCACCAACATTTAAATAATGTCAATGATACCCTCAAATTTTAATAGAGTTAAGAAGTGTTAACTCTATAGGTAAAAAGGTAATTTTCCTTATAATCTTGATCTTGTTGATAAGGCTTCCAAATCTTTAATAGCTTGATCAACTAAGTAAATTATCATTTTCTTTATCTGTTACACAATCCAAAGACCAAACGTAGACATGATTTAGCATGTAACAGAGTTGAGGTACTAGAAAAAAGAATCAATAACAGATGAGCTCACTTGCCTCTAGCTTGTCTTCTCCAACCCTGTGGTTCCTTGGGAGTTGTTTGAAATCCTTGGTCATACAGAGGTATTCATGAATGTTTTCAGGTGATGCAAAATCATGTATAGTAATTTCGTAGTCCAACGACAGACAAATATAGGAATCTCTTGTGACAATGTTGCTGCTGTGATTCAGCACGACGAGACTTCTGTTGAACCCTCAGTTGTCACCGTCAATTGTCCTAACAAGGTTGACCTTGGTTGCAATCTTTTTAGAATTGTCCTTGAGTTCACTCTTTCAATTACCAAAGCTGGTACATGTTATATTTATTTATTCATTACATTTTCTGTAATCACCTTATATGGAATGTATATTTATGAGAATTTTTTCAATTTTGTTTGTTTTCTCTATTACGAAATTATGGTCGTAGATTTGTCAATTGATGGAAGATGGTGTTACATGGTCTTCTAGCTCTTCCAAATCCACGCTCACTTAAAGTTAGATTGGGAAAGCTTAAAATTGACGCTTCAATATGCTTGTCCTTCATATATATTCTCATCTTATTTGAATCAGCAATCAACCACTCGCTCTCACTCACCCTCCCCAATATACCTATTAAAGTTTTGGTACCTTCTCCACTTTTTTTTTTTGGGGGCCGGGATACTACTCCTGAGAAGGTTACTTCAAGAAATGTGATTACTATATTTCGATAGTGTTGCTAAATCACCCCACATTTTTGTTATGCGGGCCCACATTACACAAATCTAGCAGCTTGAACTTGTGCTAACTTAATAGCATTCTTTTCCTTTTTTCTTTTTTTTTGGGCCGGGATACTACTCTTGAGAAGGTTACTTCAAGAAATGTGATTGCTATATTTCGATAGTGTTGCTAAATCACCCCACATTTTTGTTATGTGGGCCCACATTACACAAATCTAGCAGCTTGAACTTGTTCTAACTTAATAGCACTCTATTTTGAATCTGTGGGATATCATGCAGTTTCAGAAAAACACGAATATAGATATTTGTAACCTCCTAACATTTTCCTGATATTGACTTTTAGTTCAAACAATATCTAATTAGAACTTAAGATGATAGTTGTCATGTCAAATTATTCTAAACAAAGTAAGCAAATCTTAGTATCTTACCTCAATAATTCCCCCACAAAGCCAGCCAAAAGACATATAGTGATACAACTGCTCCTGACCTGGCTCAGTCTCAGGGGTCAACATGGCAATGCACTTCAAACACGTCTCCCAGTCGCACAGTAGTAGAGGATTTTCTTTAGTCACTTCTCCCATGGCATTGTGTAGACCAGATGTATGATTGAGCACATGATGAACCTAAAAGAAAAGGAGAGGAGAAGAAAGCATTAATTAAAATGATACCTAAAGTCATAAGTTTCAGAATTCTCTTATAGGGTATAAGTTTATCATAATTTAAACCAAAAATTTAGCACCTTTATGAGATTTTTTCCATTGGATCCAAATTCTGGCCAGATATTTTGCACATTTTCATCAAGCTTCAGTTTTCTGCACATGTGTCAACCATCAATTTTCCACATTTTCAGCCAGTATTTTTCACACCACTACACCTACACAGAATTGAAAACATAACACACTGTCACACACCCAATGTCAACCAGCCAATGCAACATTCCTGCTGTGATACCCTTTGTTGCAGAGAACACTGAGAAGAGGCTATCTGGCTGGACTGGCCGAGGATCATATCGACCTAAAACCCCAGCTGCCGTGTCAACAATCACTTCACCATCTTTGTATGCACATACCTTAAAAATCAAAATTATGAGATAGAGACCAAAAAAGGAAACTCAGTATATAAAAAGCCATCAAATTTTATGACCATATTTGTAACGATATATAGTGTTTCCATTCAGCATTGACCTATTATAATTTACAAGAAAATTATCCAACAATCATATAAATTAGACAAATTTATAGCCCTCAGGAAAAGGTTCCCATGTAATTTATACCATCCAATTTCCTTTGTTTGCAATGTTATATGGCCTAATTTCATGATTAAATAATTAAAACGCAGTCCTCGTTACAACTTTTCTTTGCCTTCTTTTAAATAGGGGTCGCAATTGTATCATATTAGTCATGTCCGCATTGTATTATCATGTCATGTTTCAACACATGTGTTAGTTGAGACATAAAACAATTTACTTAATTTTCCACGTTGTTTATTTATAACAGTAAGAAATAGCAAGACTTTTAAAACATAAAAAAATTATTTATCAATAATAACTTAAATTTTTTATCCGTGTTATGTTGTGTCAGACATTGTCATTTCTATTTTACTTTGAACTATATACTGAAGCGGATTAGCCAAGTTAGAATGCTACCATGTCAATAGGAACAGGACATACCTGAATTCCAATTATTTTATCCTTATTTCCCAGATCAACTAAGAGCTGTCTGAGCTTGATCTCCACTTGAGAGTGGACAGGTGTGTCATAGATCCAATTATCATTGACCATTGGTCCTATACTTATGATGTTTCTGACAATATTCACGTTACACAAATCAGAAGCAAGTTACAAACAGTAACAATATGATGTATTAAAAAAAAGTTCAGTACAAGCTCACCCTTGTAAAACATATTCAGCAAATGGTCTCATTATATCCAAATACACTACACGGACATCCATTGTGGAAGACATTCCTATATCACATCACAAGAAAATTATACGACATTTGCATGTAATGTTAATATTATCAATGAAGATTTCAATCACACACCTCTAAGAAGATTGAGCACCCGCGCAAATATTACAATATCACCAGGAAAGGCATCTATCTAAAAAAGGACGTTATAACTATGAAACAGCAGACGAAAAATGTTTTTGTAGAAAACACAAACACAAATATGAGAAGGCTATGGGCTTACAGGATTAAAGCGTTTGACCTCCTCCTTGTTGAGATTTATCTTTTCTTGTATAACCTTCATGTTTTTGTTTCTTTGCTCGGTCAAAGATTTCATATTTACCTTAAAAACCAGATGAAGAATAAATATGTAAATAAAGAAATGATGATGTGTTACACAAAGTTGAGAAAAAACAGACATATAAGAAGGGAGTACACAGCTCATAGCACCAGAGCTCAGAGAAAACTCACAGAAGATTCCTTTGCTGTTGTTGAAGAACAAAAGAATATAGTTGTTATATCCATCGCCTGTTCTGGAATGTCCAAGCGCAACTTTAGTCCCATTTCTGCAAAAGCAGACAAAAGTGCAACATGATCCCCCTGTAGAGGAAAGAGATTGGAAATAACTCCATCAGTCAAAATAATATTTTATTCAGGCCATCTGTATACTGAAGGAGGGGAGAAATAGTGGCACTCTTACTGTAAGATCTACCAAGGTATTTCATTAGATAAACCACTTAAAGATTAGAAAAATAATGAAAAAAAAATAGTCTTCATCACGTTACTGTCTGTTTCTATCATGCAATTTATAAAAGCGTCCCCCAACTATAAATATGTTGGGTCAAATTATTAGTGTTACATATGTAAGAGCTCAGCAGAAAATGATACACCTTGTCCTATGTCCCTAAAAAAGGACCCAAAAAAGAAAAACATAGATAATTACTAACTCATTAAGTCAAAAAACGATCAACAGAATCAATTTGTTCATCTTACTTCTTCAAGGTTGAAGTTAAACTTAAACACAAACAGCAGAAGTGTGAACAAACCTCGGCAGATGCCAAAAATATCTTTGCTAGAGCTTGTTTGAAAGAGCTGGATAGTCTTTTTGTAAGCCCAAAATTAAGCAAAATTGGAAGATGTGGAGATTCCTTGCTCACAAGAAAGTTTCCTACAACAAAGAACCACGAATCTGGTTACAACTTACAAAATATGATGTTTTTTCATTAGCTTAATATACTGTAATGCTTTTTTTTTAAAAAAGACTATATGTTAAAAATATATCCAGGAAGAGTTAGGGGTAACGATACCAGGGTGTGGATCACCATTAAAGAAACCATCAACATAGATCTGATGAGCATATGCACGTGTAATTTCTTCAACAATTTTTTGTTTGTTGACCCCTATAGTTTCTAGGGATTCAGTGTCATTCAGACGAATTCCATCCATATACTCCAGGATGAGGATTTTTTCTGTAGACTGACAATAAAAGTAAAATGAATATGAGCTCATTCTTGAAAGTGATAGCAATTATAATGACAAGGAAAAAGTGAAACAAAATTGATCTTAAGAAAATATCAGTTTAGCTGTTGAGACTCTGAATCTTATAGAGAGATTAGAGAGAGATGAATGTAAATGGTTGAATGGATGGATTCTCATGAGTAGTCCATCTATTTATAGCACATTTATGAGTACATGTGTCAACCATACAATATGTACATGTAACTACGTGTTAGGAGGGCATAATTAGCCTAAAGTATAATGTGTCAGAGATCCAGGGTGAGTAAAACTCGTGTTGTCCACTAGTTTAGATGGTACCAGGTTATGCCCTAATAAGATCTTAAGGATTAGGATCGGGATTCAAAACCTAGGAGAACGAAAGAAACATGTGTCAGGCTATGGTCGTCCCACTGTGAACATAGATCGGTGCAGAGCATTAACACCAGAATCCTGGACCCTACGTGGATATCCCGAGATCGGAGAACTCCAATTCAAACAGTGACTCTTCTTAACCAACTTGGAGATCTAGCATGCCAGATATTGAGATAATAAAGAGATTTAATTGTTCCATTCCTACAATGTTATGTTTCAAAAGCTCTCCAAGAATTAGATTAGAAGTTTCCTAAAGTGTTCATATTACCAGAGTCATTCATGTTAGAGATTATCATAAAGCTCCTTAAATTAAGGAGCAAAACATGGAGTAAAACATGGAGCAAAACAAGGAGCAATTCATGGAGCAAAACAAGGAGCTTAATTCAAGGAGCAATTTAAGGAACCATTAATTTAATGAGTAATTCAAGGAGTGAATTTTTCTATAAATAGATGTGTAATTGTAATGAATTAATCATCCAAAGTGTTCATTCCAATTGAGAGAAAAGCTTAGAGAGAAAAGCTTTTGTGAGAGAAAATTGAGAGTAATTTTCTTGGGTGTAATTGGGTTGTGAGTTGTGAGTGTTGTAAACACCTTGTGTAATTTCTCCCCTTTCAGTAAAAAGATCTACAGCAGGTCCGGAGACGTAAGCAAGATTGGCCGAACTCCGTTATCAAATTTGTGTGTTATTTTTCTATTCTTGCTTTCTCATAAATCTGGCTTATCGGAAATTTGCGTAATTTCCCAACAACTGGTATCAGAGCTATTGGTGGTGATTTCTGTCAATTTTATGCAAGGTTACTATTTACGTGAATAGTGAATTACGTGAATAGTGACATTTTGTCGACGATATTTGTTCGTTGACGTAGGTGTTCTAATACACGGTGGTTTACAGAAATAGTCAGAAACGATCCAGAGTAAGTCAGATTTTAGTGGAAGCAATAGCCGCAGATGAAGGAAGGGTGAAACTCGAGAAATTCGATGGCACAGATTTTGGGTTTTGGAAAATGCAGATAGAGGATTATCTGTATCAAAGAAATCTATATCAACCTCTCTCAGGGAAGAAACCAGAAGCTATGAAGGAAGAAGATTGGAATCTTCTAGACAAACAAGCCCTCGGAG